>JAODPA010095621.1:0-22512 GCA_025585075.1 Nepenthes mirabilis | reverse complement strand
GTGAGTATCCTGCTGGGCTTTGTAAGCTCACTCTTGTAAATTTTCAGATGACAAGCTTATAGAGGACGAAATTGAGTACAGTCCTATGGTGTAGCTGAATGTTTAAGCTGGCTGGAGCAGATTTTTGGAGTTTTGTTTTGTTTGAGGAAACTTGTAATATTGATTCCGCTGCATTATGAATGTTAGAATGTTTCCGTGACATTTTGGGATTTATGAAATTATTAATCTTTAGAATGCATCTCAGGTTTGAATAAAGATAAGAAAAATTTTTATGTTCACCTTTTTATCCTTTATTTGAAAGAACTTTGGTTTTGACGACAGCTTTTGATGGTAATAAAAGTCGGGTCGTCACAAATCTAGTCATGAAAGTTTTGAGGATATATATATTTGGAATGAAAGACCAAACCAACTTATTTTAATGGGCTATTTGGAGACGGGATTGAATCGACTTTAATCTTTGAGGATTATGTATGGAATTGAAGGAGCATCATTTGGGTGCTATTAATGATACTTTAGGATATTTAGGGAGTGAGATTTACTGATGGGCTAGGTTAGTTAGTATAGATGGTAATGCTCTTAAGAAGGATTAGAATTTTGTTATTTCTACATCAATAGGTAACTATCCACGAGCAAAGTGGTGGAGGAGTCCATGGGTTGAAATTGCTTCACCCGTAATTAGGATTTTGCGATAAGATCCTTGCCTTGAGGATTTATGGATATTGCTTTTGGAGGTAATTAACATCCTACGAATCTAAAGGATTTGAGGGCTGTGAAAGGTGGATCTCGGTATTATTAAGGAAAGATCCAGGACTATGTCTTCCTTCATCATTATGGATAGATGCCCTTGGGTTAAGTGGGAGAGAAATCCCTAGTTAGAATTACTCCCCTGTAGGTCAAGATTAGCAATTAAAAGTTTATGTTTGACAATTTGAGTATTGCTTTGCGGATAGCTTTGTCTAATAATGTAATGGTCAAGCAAATTATGTGATGACGGAAGTCAACCTTATGATATTGCAGGTGGATAGCTTTGTCTAAGGATTATGAAGATGGACTTTGGTATTCTTTAGGGAAAATGGATATCAGACAGGAGGAGGGCTAAGAGCCTCCTAGCGGCGGAGGACCGAGGGCCTCCGGACAAGAGAAGGGCTGAGAGCCTCCTGGCAGGCGGAGGGCTGAGGGCCTTTGGGACTAGCGGAGGGCCGAGGGCCTCCGGACAGAAGGAGGACTGAGAGCCCCGTGGTGGCAAAGGGCTGAGAGCCTCGGATTTGTGACGGATCGGCCTTATTCTAACATAAAGCCGCCGTCAAGTCTTAAAAAGATAAATTAATAAATAAATATTAATAGACATAAAAATTTTACTTCTCTATTACACCGAACTAATTGAGGCCGGAATGCATGTGTTGGCCTCCCGATTTTAATTTCACACCCGGCCGGCTAACATTAAGGTTAGCCGAACTTGAAATCCTAATATGCTTACTAAACCTTTTAATAACATTAACCAACAAGAAATCACGAAAACATACTAACAACATCCATAGAGTCATAAACAGCGGAATCATTTTACAAGTCTTCTCAAAACATCAAAAGGAAATAAAATTAAGTTCTTCATTTAATCAGCTCCGGCCCGCCGAACTATTTGGCTACACCATAAGATTCTACTCAACTTCATCCTCCGTGAGCCTTTCGTCATCTGAAAATAACAAGAGTGAGCCACAAAGCCCAGCAAGATACTCACATGCAGAAAACATAAACATATATACAAGCGGATTAAAACAGAGTTTCATAACATAACTTAGCATACGAAAATCATCATATCGTTTATTCTTTAGTCCGAAATTTCCTTATTCTTTTTCTTCTTATCTTGTCTTCGGAAAGCTCATAAAAATAATTAGAAATTCTTATCATCTTTAGGGACCGGACGGGAGTGGACAATATCGAGGATGGGTTGTGTGTAACCCCACAACCTAAGGCCATATCCCCTCATTATGCTCCCCAGGGCGGGAGGTAATGCCTTTAACTCGGCATACGGGGCCGTAGTCCAAAAGTCTTATGCCACCAAAAGTTTCCTCCCGTGGCCCAGGAGGCAATCCTCGAGTGTCACTCCAATATCTTTCATCCATCTTTAACAGCAAGTTTAATGGAAACTCAATTCTTAGTTCATATCTTTTAATGGCCATCCATCATAGTTCAAAAGTCGGAAGTCATAGAGTTCCACTTGCTGTCCGAATTACATACATTAGCCTCATACTTAATTTCATCAACTGAATTCCGTATATCATCATCTTAAAGCTGAAGTTGTTTTCTTAAAAGCCGGAGTCCATTTTTCTAAAACCGGAGGTCTTCAAATCCAGAGTTCAAAAGCCGGAGTTCTTTCAAAAGCCAGAGCTCTTTTCTCAATAAGACGAAGTTTTTTTCTCAAATGGACGGAGTACTTTTTAAAAAGGAGGAATTCTTTTTTAAAAAAGGCCGGAACTCTTTTTTCTTAAACGGGCGGAGTACTTTTTCTTCAAAAGGGCGGAGCTCTTTTTTTTTTAAACGGGCGGAGTACTTTTTTTCAAAAGGCGGAGCTCTTTTGTCTTATACGGGCGGAGTACTTTTTCTTAAAAAGGGCAGAGCTCTTTTTCTTAAAAGGGTGGAGTACTTTTTCTTCAAAAGGGCGGAGCTCTTTTCTTTAAACATGCAATTATCAAAGTTCGACAAATAATTAGACTTTAAGCAGAACAAAACCAAAACCGAACATCATGAAATAATCATATATTTCAAGCAGAATAAAATCTAACACCATGAATATCAGAGTATGCGATTAAGAACGATAAATCACAAAAACAGAATAAACATCATACATACATAATTTTATAAGAATATTATATACTTAAGTAGCAAACATGCATAAACATGAACTTTAAAAACAGGGGTGAGTATCTTGCCTGCATTTTCTTCTACTTTGCATTGATCTTTACTCATGCCTGGGTTTCTTCTACTTTACCTTGATCTTCCGGCCTCCCTTTACTAGAAATTCTATTGCATGCCTTTTTCTTACTTCTCTAGTTCTTATTTATAGGCCTTAAGTCTGATGATTATTATTAATGATTGGCAATACAGGGGGAACGTTTCTTATTTATAGCTCTATATTTTCCAAAGAGTTCCCTTATTAATTAGACCATTTATGGTTTTACATTTTCAAGGAGTTCATTAATTCCTAGTTAACTGAACTTAACGGGATTTAGATTTCTTAATTAATTCCTAGTTCACTGAACTTAACAGAATTTAGCTTTCTCATGTAAACACATTCAATTCCTTCAACATGACTTCCGGTCAACACCCGTTGACCGGATTATCAACTTTGGCTTTCCCATAATCTACTCCGGCCTCCAATACACAAGGCTACTCCGTCCTTCAAGACCACTTCGGCCTTACATTTATATAATGTTCTCCGGCCTTTAATGAAACGAAACCCAATTTCAAAACATGTTTAAGGCCGGTTGTGACGGAACAGATTTTTTTCCTCAAAAGCTTCCGTCAAAACAGGAACAGCATTAACGGTTCTAAAATATAAGGCAAGATTTCTGTAGAAATTTCGGCAGAGTCTCCTTTGTAACCGGATAAAAATCTAAAAATACAGTCCTGTATAATCATCTATTACAAGCACACATCTATCCATTATCCACAATTCCCTACAATAAGCATACACAGGATCACAGGTGCCATCCATGGCATAAATCCATAAAAACATTAGCTACACTAATAGTTCAATAACGAGATGCCGTCTAGGACCTGCACAGTAAATCCAGAGTATATAGAGGAAGTAAACTAATAACCTGTAGAAGCATAGCTTTTTCTTTTTACAGACGTACATATCATATGCTTTTCATACAAAAATCTACATGTTCTAGAATATCAATAAACATGGGATCGGTATACAAAATCACACTTCTAGCTAGGTGTTTGCATCCACAAGCTCTTCAAAAACGGCTCCACAATACTCTAAGTCCTCAAAAGCCTTCAGAAGCTTCTCTTGGTTTACTCCTTTTCATCAAGTAATAACTCTACTATCTCATCTGAAGGGGGAAAAAAATACTAAAACAGTGAGCCGAGGCCCAGCAAGGTATATGCACATGAGTAGTGAAACAGTGATGCAAAATAGTCATGTAATTGTGTAGAAACAGAACGGAAATCAGAATGTAGTCCAGCAAGTAGAGAAAATATGCTTTGACCATATTATACTTCGGAATCAGAAATCAGTAGTCAGAAATCGGTAATCAATAATCATTATAATCCAGAAAGCAGAATCAGAAACTTCTCTTTTATTCAAAACAGTACGGTAATTGGTACGGAACAGAAATCAGTATAATAACGATGGTACAGAACAGAACAGAATCAGAACAAAACGGTATCGGAACAGAACAGTATTGGAACAGAACAGTATAGACCCTACCAGTATCCCCTACTAGCTGAAGGGCGAATAATCGAGGATAGATTGTGTTCACTCCAACAATCTAAGGCCTGTAACTGTCATATGGGTATCCCATCTCACGGGATCGATACGGTATGCCTCCCGAAGGTAGGCCGGTAACAGAATCCTCCTGACCGTAATGCCCCGAGGCAGGGCGGACCACAAATAACTCTATGGACAGAATTATCCTCGATTATCACCGTAAAGTCCTAAGGCATGCCGGAGAACCTATCTGGACTGTAGTCAGTCCCGGGTCCTAAAATAACGGTAACGGAAACCATCTCTTTATCAAAAACCCCTTTTTCGAAATCAGACTTTCACAATACACTTTCAGCACTTCTTTAAATCCACATGGAAATTTCGTCGGTATACGTTCGTTCATATTTTTAAAAACAAATTATACTGGAAGTTATACATCGATGTCAATTGATTTTCATATAACAGAAGCTACGGTTAAAACTCATCAAAACCTCTTCATTTTCGTACAAAGGGCTTCGCCAAAACTGTCGGACTCAAATCGATCTCTTACATGTACATTTTTCATGAAATTAATGTCATAGATGCCATGCATATATATTAAATCATGCAATTTACTCAATCTTCACAACATTTTCGAGCTAGGATTTCATCACATGCTTTTCAAGAGAAATCGAACACCATTTTCATGCTTATGCACAAAATTGAAGCTAAATCTTGCAATAAACATAGATAAACATAAAATCCAACCGATTAATTGAAGGAAACATGCTTCATGTACTATAAACATGCATCAATATCATTTTCGTAACATTTCATCAAGTTTAAAGCAAAAGAAACGGTAAAAATGAAAAACGACGTCCGAGATACACTTGCCTTGGCCCGATCTACAGTTATTTTACCAGGTGTTGGGTTGGAACTAGAGATTTTCCCGTTCTTCTCTTCTCTTCTTCCTCTTTCTCCTCTCCGGAAGGAGCTGATTAACTTAAAGAGCCTCCGAATATGAATTCCTTCAAAATTGGGAATGCCGAAACTTTCAAATTGAACAATTAAATCTACACAAATATATATCACTTAATCGGCATTTAAATATGGAAAGACTACACAAAATGTCGTCCGAAATTCTCGGGTAAACAGTACCCGTGATCAGTACCAGCGAATTGTGCACATATACACAAATCGATAAATTCTCAGAATTTCGGACATCTAACAGGTAATCTATATAACCCGAGGCACGGGTAACTAAAATCCCAAGTTAATTTATACATTTAACTCAAAATAAAAGCTCAAACGGTATCCGGGCGTGGGTCAAGGTCTTCGCGAACGAATTTCTATGAAATTCTACAATTTCGGATACCCAATCGGTAAATCAACTTCCCCAAGTCATGTATAATCATAATCTAGTCCCAAATAAATCCAAAGCCCCAAAAATCGAAGCCCGAATCCACCCGGGCGTAGGGTTAGGGTTTCACGAATGAAATTTCACAAAATTCCACAAAATTGGGTACCCAACCGATAAATTAACTTATGGGGATTTGGGTAATCATATTCTAATCCTAATTCATGCAAAAGCCCCAAAAATCAATGGCCGGAATCCGCCCGATCGCGCATGAACAGTACACGCGCGTGGGTGAGGGTTTCGGATGCACATAATTGTATGTAAACAACGAATCGGACGATGATTTTCACATATATACACAATTAGACTATGGGCATCGCAATGATATACATAGGGTTCGGTATCGAGGCAAAATACCTGAAGGGGATCGGACGAAAACCAACAGAAATGGAATAAAAACGGTATAGATGTACTTGCCTCGACATGCACTACGATTTCTCTAACGGGCTCGAAGTCGGATTTGGACTCCACGGCCTCGATCTCCTCCTTTATCTCTCTTGTTCATCGCCCTCTCTCTCTCTAAAAGCTTTTGGACTCGTGGTAAAATGAGGGAAAAGAAGCACGACGAGGCTTTAAAACAGACTTGCGCTCGAGTGCGCGGCGAGCGCGCGGCGAGCTCAAGCATTCGGCCATGGTCGGCTCGAGAGCTCATCGAGCGAGTGGCAAGCACGGAAAAATCTGGATTTTGGGCTTGATAGGAGGGCTCGAGCGCATGGAGGGCGCGGGTCTGGCCCACGGCAAGCCTGCAGCAAGCCTACGTCGCGTTTTTGCCGTTCGGGACCCATTTTGACCATTCTAACCCAATCTTTTACATCATTGGACCTTATTTTTTATTATATAACCTTAATAAGTCATGATTATCATAATTTAAAACCCACAATCTTATTTATAAAGTAACATTTTACGGTTTACAGTTTTCGTTCCCGATTTACCATTTTCGGTTCTTTGAGCTTTCTAATCCATTTCTCCCGTACCTTTTGAACACAACTCACCTATTTTAACTTAATTACCTCCCTATTATCATATTCAGGAACTCGGGTCATCACACCGGTTTCGATTTTCATCAAAGAAATGCCGGACTCGATTTTCATCAAATAAATCCGGACTTCTTTTCATCAAGGAAATCCGGACTTCTTTTCATCATGCAAGGGCCGAACTTGATTTTATCTCAAGGCCGGTTTACTTTTCTTATTACATTTTCCGATCAACTGGCGTTGATCGGATTATAAGGACTTGATAACTGGAATTTTCAATGTTCTATAATCTGGGCCGTTACAATCTCCCCCACTTATAGAAATTTCATCCTCAAAATTTTAAATAAAGTTACTAACCTTGAGAAAATAAATGGGGGTATTTGTTTCGAATCTCTTCCTCTCATTCCCAAGTTGCCTCTTCGGGTGAGTGATTCTTCCAGAGCACCTTTATTAGAGCGATTGATTTGGTGTGTAGTCTCTGTTCCCTTCGATCCAAGATTTTCACTGGTTCCTCTACATAGGTCAAGTCATTGTCAATTGTAAAAGGTTCAAACTCAATTATATGAGTAGGATCATGGACATACTTCCAAAGCATTGATACATGAAACACGTCATGTACTCCTGCTAAGTTCGGAGATAGTGCAAGTCTGTAAGCTACTTCTCCGATCCTTTCTAGAATTTCAAAGGGGCCAATAAATCTTGACTTCATATTTCCTTTTACCCCGAATCTGTACTTTCCCTTGGATGGTGATACCTTTAGGAATACAAAATCGCCTTTTTCAAATTCTAATGCAGATCTCCTCCGGCCTGCATAGCTCTTTTGTCTGCTCCGAGCTACTATGAGATTCTCATGTACTAACTTTATCTTTTCTACCGTTTCTTTAATAATATCTGGACCCAAAATCCTTTTATCTCCATGCTCCTCCCAGTGGATTGGCGATCTACATTTTCTTCCATACAATGCCTCAAAAGGGGCCATGCATATACTGGTCTGGTAACTATTATCATAAGCAAATTTCGCTAAGGGTAAGAAATTATCCCAAGTCCCTTTCATCTCTAAAACCGAGGCCCTTAACATATCCTCGAGAATCTGGATAGTCCGCTCTGACTGACAGTCAGTTTGCGGATGAAAAGCGGTACTAAATTTTAATTCGGTACCCAATTCTTTATGTAGACTTTTTTAGAACCGTGAAACAAAGCGAGGGTCTCTATCTGATACAATAGAGGTAGGCACACCATGAAGTCTGACAACCTCGTTTACATACAGCTAGGCTAATTTATCACAGGAGTATATCGTCTGGATTACCAGAAAATGGGCTAACTTTGTTAACCGGTCAACAATAACCCAAATAGCATCATGTTTCCTTGGCGTCCTTGGTAGTCCGGTCACAAAGTCCATGGCAATATCTTCCCATTTCTAGCCTAGAAATGGCATTGGTTGCAATAACCCAGACGGCTGCTTTCTTTTGGCCTTTACTTGTTGGCATACAAGGTATTTTTTCACATAGGCTGCAATGTCCCTCTTCATATTCCTCTACCAGAATGTTTTCTTCAAATCCTGGTACATCTTATTAGCTCTTGGGTGAATCGTATAACTGGATCGGTGGGCTTCTTTAAAAAAATTTTCCTTGAATTCTTGTTTGTCCGGCACACATAACCGATTCCTAAACCTTATGCTCCATCCGACGTAACATGAAAATCACTTCAGGATTCTTTGTCCAGTTCACTCATGATCTTTACAAGGAATGAATCATTCGCCTGATATCCCTTTACCTCATTTATCACCTCTGGCTGGAATTGAAGGTACGCCAAAATTATCCGATTTCCTTGCACATAACGCTGGACATCATAGTATATGAGACAGTCCAATATCTCCATTTGCTTGACTTGTATTCTAGCCAGAATACTAGGTTGCCGACTTAGTGCATCGGCGACTACATTGGCCTTTCCGGATTTGTACCGGATTTTACAGTCATAGTCCTTCAGAAATTCAATCCACCTTCTCTGCCTCATGTTTAGTTCCTTCTGGGAGAAAAAATACTTTAGACTCTTATGATCGGAGTAGACCAAGAATCTCTCACCATACAGGTAATGCCTCCAGATTTTTAATGCAAACACTACTGCAGCTAATTCCAGATCGTGAGTTGGATAATTCCTTTCATGATCCTTCAATTGTCGCGACCCATAGGCAATTATCCTTCCATGTTGCATTAAAACAAAGCCCAACCCAATCTTTGAGGCATCACAATAAACAATCAGTCTTCCTGATCCATTTGGAATGGTCAGGACTAGAGTAGAAGTTAACCGGTCTTTAAGTGCCTGGAAACTCCCTTCACAATCCTTGGTCTATTCAAACTTGGCATCCTTCTTTGTTAACTGCATGAGTGGCAAAGCGATTTGGGAGAAGTTTTTCACAAATCGTCTATAATAACCAGCCAAGCCTAAGAAGCTCCGTACTTCGGTCACAGAGGTTGGCCGGTTCCACTTTACCACTGCTTCCACTTTCTTAGGATCGACGGAAATTCCTTCTTTGGGGATGACGTATCCAAAGAATCCTACTTCCTCTAACCAAAATTCGTACTTTTTCAATTTGGCGAACAACTGGTGCTCCCTAAGGATCCGGAGTGTAGTCCATAAATGCTCCTCATGTTCCTCATAGTTTTTCGAATACACAAGGATGTCGTCAATGAAGACGATCACAAACTTGTCCAGGTATGGTTGAAAAATTCGGTTCATCAAGTCCATAAAGACGGCCAGAGTTTTAGTCAACCCAAAAGGCATTACTATAAATTCATAGTGCCCATATCTAGTCTGGAACGCTGTCTTTACAATATCATCCTTTCTGATCCGAAGCTGATGATATCCAGATCTAAGGTCGATTTTTAAAAATACGCAAGCTCCTTGTAATTGGTCAAGGAGGTCATCAATCCTTGGCAGAGGATATTTATTCTTGGTGGTAATTTTGTTCAGTTCACGATAATCTACACATAATCTCATGGTCCCGTCCTTCTTTCTTACAAAGAGAACCGGTGCTCCCCTTGGTGACACACTCGGCCGAATGAAACCTTTATCTAATAATTCCTGTAGTTGTTGTTTCAATTCTTTAAGTTCAGCCGGTGCCATCCGATATGGTGCTTTGGATATTGGTGCTGATCCTGGCATCAATTCTACTCTAAATTCCAACTCTCGTTCGGGTGGCAGTCCAGGTAATTCATCAGGGAATATGTCTTCGAATTTTTGCACCACATAAATCTCTTTGGCCAAAGATTCTTAACTCTCAGTAGTCGCACCAGCGAAGGCTAGATAAGCTTGACACCCATCACCAATCAAGTGCCTGGCATGAAGGGCCGAAATGAAGCAAGATGCTTCTTTACGCCGGACTCCTTGAATATAGAAAGGCTTGTTTCCAGGGATGGCAAATTCTACTCTTTTTCGGAAACAATCAATCTTGGCATGATATTTGGCTAACCAATCCATTCCTAAGATTGCATCGAAGTCCTTCATTTTCAGTAAAACCAGATTAACGGACATCATGTATTCATTTAATTCTATCGAACACTCTGAATATACTACATTTAAAATTATGGACGACCCTGTGGGTAAGGCGACCATCAATGGGCAGCTAAGAACTTGAGGAAGGGTCGTAAGATACTTCAAAAATTCACGGGAGACAAATAAGTGAGTAGATCCTGAGTCAAAGAGCACTTGACTAGGAGTGCCACAGATAGAAAGTGTACCTTCTACAACCTTCGTAGATGTTTCGGCCTCCTTTGTAGAAACGGCAAACACCTTAGCTGTAATAGGAGACTTAATTCCTGGGGCTTGTTTGGTGAGTGGGCAATTTCTGATCATGTGTCTAGCCTGGCCACAATTATAACAAACCCCCAGCTTCTTATAGCAAGGCTTCCCTTCATGTGATCACCCGCAATGATCACATGCATTATTAGCCAGAGTTTGGAAAATATGTACGGATCGGTTCTGCTCCCCACTAGACCTCGATGGTCTTGCTTTCTTAGAAGGGCCTCCACTAGTACTAGCCCATGAAGTCTGACTAAAAGTCCTTTGTCTGAGCAATGCTCCTCTCTCCAACTCCTTCTCATAGATAACAGCCTTCTCGAGCACCTCTCCATACGTGGCCAACGTCAGAGTTGAAAGATGCCTCCTAATATCATCATTTAATCCCTGAAAGAACCTCCTAGCCTTCCTCTCCTATTCTTCCACCATATAAGGAGCATAGCGAGATAACTCTGTAAACTTTGCATTGTATTCCGCCACAGAGCGAGTACCCTGCCTTAGGCAAAGGAATTTATCCTCCTTCTATCCACGAAGATTAGCAGGGAAATATTTCTCCAAAAACGCTGCTTCAAATATTTTCCAACTAATACCCCGATCTGGCACATTGAAAACTCTCTTCTGTATTTCCCACCAGTGATGGGCCTCACTCGTCAACTTATGGGTGGCATAAAGAACCATGCCTCCAGTAGGACACTTAATTACCGCAAACACCTTCTTCAGTCGTTGGATCCAAGTGTCTGCCTTCAACGGCTCAGGTTCCCCTGAGAATTCAGGAACGTGCTCATTGGTAAAATGATCATAGACCGACCTCTCTTGATGAACTGGAATTGGAGTGGTCACTGGAGTTGGTAGAGTTGGTGGAGCCAAAGCTTTTATGACTTCAGCCATCCGGTCTAGCTGGTTCAAATATATTGCCCCCCTATCCGGAGTGTTGTTAGTCCATCTGGTTCGCCTTCTTCTGTTAGACATGACTTCAGCGATGACGTTGATTTCTGAAAGAACATTTTCGTCAGTCAACTAGCCAAGGGTAGCTATCACAAAGTACTCCGTCCAGAGCATAAGTAATACCAATCCCCCCTTTTTCTATAACTAATCCTGTTCTAAGTTTTCGTGTTGATTCAAATCAACCTAAAGCATCTCAGTTTTCTCTCTCTGATACCAACTGTGACGGATTGGCCTTATACTAACATAAACCCGCCGTCAAGTCTTAAAAAGATAAATTAATAAATAAATATTAATGGACATAAAAATTTTACTTCTCTATTACACCGGATTAATTGAGGCTGGACTGCATGAGCTGGCCTCCCGATTTTAATTTCACACCCGGCCGGCTAACATTAAGGTTATCCGGATTTAAAATCCTGAGATGCTTACTAAACCTTTCAATAACATTAACCAACAAGAAATCATGAAAATATACTAACAACATCCATAGAGTCATAAACAACGGAATCATTTTACAAGTCTTCTCAAAACATCAAAAGGAAATAAAATTAAATTCTTCATTTAATCAGCTCCAGCCCACCGAACTATTTGGCTACACCATAAGGTTCTACTCAACTTCGTCCTCCATGAGCCTTTCGTCATCTGAAAATAACAAGAGTGAGCGACAAAGCTCAGCAAGATACTCACATGCAGAAAACATAAACATATATACAAGCAGATTAAAACAGAGTTTCATAACATAACTTAGCATACGAAAATCATCATATCATTTATTCTTTAGTCCGGAATTTTCTTATTCTTTTTCTTCTTATCTTGTCTTCGGAAAGCTCATAAAAATCATTAGAAATTCTTATCATCTTTAGGGACCGGACGGGAGCGGACAATATCGAGGACAGGTTGTGTGTAACCCCACAACCTAAGGCTGTATCCCCTCATTATGCTCCCCGGGGTGGGAGGTAATGCCTTTAACCCGGCATACGGGGCTGTAGTCCAAAAGTCTTATGCCACCAAAAATTTCCTCCCGTGGCCCAAGAGGCAATCCTCGAGTATCACTCCAATATCCTTCATCCATCTTTAACAGCAAGTTTAATGAAAACTCAGTTCTTAATTCATATCTTTTAATGGCCATCCATGATAGTTTAAAAGTCGAAAGTCATAGAGTTCCACTTGCTATCCGGATTACGTACATTAGCCTCATACTTAATTTCATCAATTGAAGTCCATATATCATCGTCTTAAAGCTGAAGTTGTTTTCTTAAAAGCCGGAGTCCATTTTTCTAAAACCGGAGGTCTTCAAATCCAAAGTTCAAAAGCCAGAGTTCTTTCAAAAGCCGGAGCTCTTTTCTCAATAAGGGAAGTTCTTTTCTCAAATGGATGGAGTACTTTTCAAAACGGAGGAATTCTTTTTTTAAAAAGGCCGGAGCTCTTTTTCTTAAACGGGTGGAGTACTTTTTCTTCAAAAGGGCGGAGCTCTTTTTTTTTTTAAAAGGGCAGAGTACTTTTTCTTAAAAAAGGCGGAGCTCTTTTTCTTAAAATGGCGAAGTACTTTTTCTTCAAAAGGGCGGAGCTCTTTTCAAAGGGGGAGTTCTTTTCTTAAAACATGCAATTATCAAAGTTCGACAAATAATTAGACTTTAAGCAGAACAAAATCAAAACCAAACATCATGAAATAATTATATACTTCAAGCAGAATAAAATCTAATACCAAGAATATCAAAGTATGCAATTAAGAACGATAAATCATAAAAACAGAACAAACATCATACATACATAATTTCATAAGAATATTATACACTTACGTAGCAAACATGCATAAACATGAATTTTAAAAACATGAGTGAGTATCTTGCCTGGATTTTCTTCTACTTTGCCTTGATCTTTACTCTTGCCTGGGTTTCTTCTACTTTACCTTGATCTTCTGGCCTCCCTTTACTAGAAATTCTATTGTATGCCTTTTTCTTACTCCTCTGATTCTTATTTATAGGCCTTAAATTTGATGACTATTATTAATGATTGGTAATACAGGGGGAATGTTTCTTATTTATAGCTCTATATTTTCCAAAGAGTTCCCTTATTACTTAGACCATTTATGGTTTTACATTTTCAAGGAGTTTATTAATTCCCAGTTAATTGAACTTAACGGGATTTAGATTTCTTAATTAATTTCTGGTTCACTGAACTTAACAGAATTTAGCTTTCTCATGTAAACACATTCAATTCCTTCTACACGACTTCCGATCAACACCCGTTGATCGGATTATCAACTTTGGCTTTCCCATAACACGACTTTCGGTCAACACTTGTTGACCGGATTATCAACTTTGGCTTTCCCATAATCTACTCCGGCCTCCAATACACAGGCCACTCCGTCCTTTAAGACCACTTCGGCCTTACATTTATATAATGTACTCCGGCCTTCAATAGAACAAAACCCGATTTCAAAGCATGTTCAAGGCCGATTTTGATTTTCATCAAAGAAATGCCGGACTCGATTTTCATCAAGTAAATCCGGACTTCTTTTCATTAAGTAAATCCGGACTTCTTTTCATCAAGGAAATCCGGACTTCTTTGCATCAAGGAAATCCGGACTTCTTTTCATCATGCAAGGGCCAAACTTGATTTTATCTTAAGGCTGATTTACTTTTCTTATTACGTTTTTCGGTCAACGCCAGTTGACTGGATTTTAAGGACTTGATAACTAGAATTTCCAATGTTCTAGAATCTGGGCCGTTACAGGATTGGAGGAGGGATGAGGGCCTCCTGGCAGGTGGGGGGCTAAGGGCCTCCTAATTGACAGAAGGCTGATAGTCTTTGGATGGGAGGAGGGCTAAGGGCCTCCTGGCGGAAGAGGTTTGACGGCCTCCAAATAAGATGACTAAAAGCCTCAAGAATTGGAGGTGGTCGAGGGGCCCTGGATTGGCGGAGAGCCGAGGGTCTCCTGGTCCCCAGTTTGCTCCCATTGGAGATCAGCTAGCAACGGCTATGCCATTCTCCGAGCCTTATGGAGCTTCTTCAAACTTCTCCAACTTGTCTTTCAATACTTGAGGACGCTTGCTTTTACTGTGGGATTTGCAAATGTATTGTTTCTCAAAAAGCAATGTGAGACTTTTAATTTGAAAGGAATATGTTGGATTGTGGGCTTGCTACGGGGCCTGGTCCATTAGACCCATCTTTACTGGACCCATCAATTCTAAAAGAAAATAATCTTTCTGACAACATGATATTAAGCTCCCATTCGGTATTCATTTTTACTGTACAATATGTAATTTTGACAATAATATTCATACTTGTAGTAAAATATTCAAGTCTAAAAATATATCTTTTTATATTGAAAGAAAAGAGTTTGAACTTGGTATTTGTCAGATTATATTTAGTTACCGGTTTGATACTCCGAATTTCAGAATCAACATCAAATGATCTAGTAGCATTTTTTCTTCTTTAAATCTGATTTTCTCATAATATTACAAGAATAAGTAAAATAGAAAATTGAAGTATTGGAACAACAATACTTAAGGGAATAATCAAATAAACACAACAAGGAAGGACGACATAGGTATACTTGCCCTTTGGTCACTTGACTTGTTGAGTTCTATCTTTTTCTTCAGTCACACAGGTTTTTCCTCTCTTATTTCCCTCTTATTTGTTCTTCCCTTTCCTTACATTTCTTCCCTTCCTTTACCTCGTCTTATATAGAGTTTCTTGATGGTTGTGTTGCTACCAACACACTAACTTAGGTGTCCCTTATAGTGTTTAGGCGTTAGTTTCTTAGGCTAAGTTGCTGCCAGTATACTATCTCTAACAGTGCTTAGTCATTAGTCTCAATTGGTTGAGTCATTAGGCTAAGTCTTAGAGTTTCAAGTGGTGTTAACAATTGGTTAATATACGCGGTTGTATAATAGATAAGATTTGTAGCTCAAAAAAAAATATATATATATATACGTGATTGTCGGGTCGATGTGGCAATTTTTTGAAATAGATTACTTAGCCAGTTTGGATTTTCGAAATGATAAAGAGTGGGCCACTTGATTGGTTGGATTTCTGAGATGATAAATGCCAAAATGGATGATTTGACTGGTTGGGATTTTAGAAATGATAATTGCCGGGATGAACATTTAGTCGATATGGATAATAATTGTCAGAATGAACATTTTGGCTGGTATGCATGATAATTGTCGAAATGAACATTTTGACCGGTATGCTTGTTAATTGTCAAAATGAACATTTTGGCCAGTATGGATGATAATTGTCGAAATGAATTTCTTGAATAGTATGGGCGGTAGGATTTCCGAAATGGTATAAAATGCCAGAATGAATTTCCGAAATAGCTTGGCCGATATGGATTTTCAAAATGGTTTACTTATGAATAATTGCCGGAGTGGATTTTTTGCTGGAGTAGATATTCTGCCAGAGTGGAAATGGCTATTGCAAGAGTGTATATTTTGCTGGAGTGAATTTTTTATCGGAGTGGATATATTGTTGGAGTGGACATTCTGGCGAAGTGAAAATGGTAATTACCAGAGTGATTATTTTGTTGGAGTGGAAATGGTTATTCTCGGAGTGGATATTTTGCAGGCGTGAATTGTCTACTGCAGTGGATTTTCTATCGGAGTGGACATTCTACTGGAGTGAAAATGGTAATTGCCGTAGTAAATATTTTGTTGGAGTGGATATTCTGCCAAAGTGGATATTTTGTCAGACTAATTTTCTATCGAAGTGGATATATTGTCAGAGTAGAGAAATGTCGAAGTGGATTTTTTGGCTGGTTTGGATTTCCAGTCTCTATGACTCTAACCCTTACAATACATGCATTCCATATGTCGTGTACAGAACCTACCTTTACTCGGTTGGAGTTTATTGATAGTATTTTTTGAGATGGATGATGTTCCATGTCCTCAGAACTAGTTTTCTATTCTAGATGTATAATTTGTACATACTATTTTAGAGAATTACTGAGACTAGGAATGGTTGCTTCCAATTTGAGGACAACTTAATCCAATCAGTAATTTTGCTTGTTGCCTTTATACTCTATAGAATTAGGCTTCCTACCTTGAATTGAAGAGCTCTCATTTTTTTGTTATAGTATCAAGTGATTTGTTACTAATAAGCTACTATTCGTAGCCATGTCACATCTAGAGCTTCTCTGAGCAAGTTGAGATTCTATTTGAGAAGTTGGGAGTTACTTTGTGGATTAAAACCTTCAACTTAGAGGCTAGACAGCCCGATCTCTATTGGAAGGACTGCTTCAGTCCCATAGTATGAGTTAAACAATATTTCTTGTGTTGGTTCCTTAGAGGCGGTATGGTAGGACGATAGCACAGATGGTAGCTTGTCAGCCCAAGAACACCCTGCATCTTTTAACTTTGTTTTCAACCCATTCATGTCATGTCCCAGATCCTAATCCTGTCATTATCATTTAATAATAATATAATAATTATCAATTAGCCATCTATTTAATATTAGGCCTGAACTTCATATTGATATCTCAACCGACCAATTAAAACAATATAAATAGAGCACAGGACCCGAAATATTCCATATTTTATGTGGTTCCAACACTGATCAAATTGCAACATCGGATTATACATAAGGAGTTATGTCCTATCCAAACATAATCAGAGTTAATCAGTTCCATGAAACCAAATTTCACTGTTGATAATTATTGGTTATGATATTCCCTGACCAACAACCATAAATAATAAAACTACATCTATAGACTCATAACATCTTAAATACATAATCATTATCTAAATAATATAAAATATTAATTACTGCTATCCGAAAACCAAAATTATAACATTAAACATTTCATAATTTAGATTCTAAACTTTTTGAACGGCTCATCTTCCAATTCTGGTCATCCTGTAAATATATGAGCCTGTCATTTGAAGGGGTTAGTAAAATAAAAGTAAGGAGTGAGCTAAAAGCTCTACAAGTCATATATTTTACAATGAAACATATATAATTTGTATTAAAATCATATTGGAAGGGATAATGCATTAGATTGTAGTGCAATACAATGAAGTTCCCTAACAATACATATTCTTAGTTTTACATATTTATATATGATGTTCTTATTCAATTCATGTCATTAAACCATGATAAAATCAGTAGGACCTCACTGACTAAAGGAGTAGATAATCAAAATTCAAGTTATATTTATTTTCACACAACCAAAAGCCGTACGTATGACGTCCCACGTACTGATATTTTTTTTTACCATAATAGGGACGTGAGCCTTTCTTGTATCCATTCAGTTATGGATAATAGTTTTATCATACACAGGACCCAAATGTCAGCTCAAATCATAATGGCTCTAACATCAAATTATCAAATTACGGTGTTAGTCTTATTAGGGAAGATGCATTCTAAATATTCATAAGCCATTTTTTCCTCAAACTTGGCGGAAATATATATAATTCATCAAAATAATAGAACCAATTTCTAAGATCATCAAAACAACATATTATAACCTTTAAGTTTACAACATTATTAGGTACACGTTCTTTTCTTCTATGCTAAATACAAATTGTACATAATTCTAAAGTACCACAAAACGTAAGGAGTCTCTAAGCTTCCATCTTACTTTGCTCATCAATCATGAATTCCTGTGATCCATTAGAAGGGAAGGAAAATCACAAGGAGTGAGACAAATACTCAGCAGTATATATATTATGCAAGAACATGCAATTTTTACACAGAACATACTTTAATATACATATTAGGATCAAATATATGAAATGCAATGCCTTTATCTTTCCTTCTTTACTGAACTTTATTCATAACTTTGTTATCTTAAAAAGTCTTTACTGAACTTGATTCACTTTTCCTTATCTTGAAGGATCAAGGCTAGTAGACATTACCAACTAATGGAGTAGACAATCGAAGAAAGGATTGTGTTAACCCATACAATCTAAGGCATATATCCTAATGACAGGATAGATTGTGCTTATTTCCACAATCGCAGGTTTAACCTCCTTTTTCACCTCGAGGTGGGTAACACTACCTACAATCCCGGTAAACGAGGCCAAAATGAAACCAAACGAAAACAATTCTTTGATTTTTTACTATAATATCCTAAGACATGCCAGAAAATATCACCATTTGAGAAAAGTCCTTCATCCAGTTTTCCTTTCTAAACTTTAAAGGGAACTCTTATAACTGAACATAATTGAACTTATACCTTTGTTGAGTTCCCACAAAACTTTCGTGAATATAACTAAACATAACTTAATAAAAATAGATAATATGCAACATAGAACAAAACATAAGCCTTGTATATGCAGAAAATTACATGCTGAACTTTATTTCCGTATTTAGTGTATTTTAATCTACTTAGTTGCTGATTTATTACCCAAAACTTAAATAATTTCAATTTCAGTATCCAAATATGTTAGTGAGTCGACTTGGGGTCGGTCTTAATTCGGTTTGACATTTTATTCATAAGTCAGAAATTTTCAGGTTCGTGTGAACCAATTCGGTTATGGTTTAGGGCCCTATTTTACTATTCAATTTAAGGTATTTTTGGACACCATTTTGTGTATTGGTAGCTTGACTCTTGTACTAAATAACATGGCAGGAGCGGCTCCTGAATCATCCGGTTCAGCGCCGGTTTAGTCCATTTTCCTTGGACTGCCAAAACTGATTTTCAGGGTACTGGCCGGTTCAGGGCCAATACAAAGGCCCGATTCAGTGCCCATTTCAAATCATCGGTTTTCAGACAGTAATTGGGCCAGCTTCCGGTTCATCAGAATTATGGCCGGTTCGGTCATCTATTTTTAGACTGCCATATCCTACTTCAATAGGAAGGTCCAGTGACCAGTTCTGTTTGGGAGGCCTTTATGGCTAGTTCAAGGCTGGTTCTTGGTTGGTCCATGGAGTCTAATAATGATAAAAGACTCAAGTTTAAGAATTGGTTGGGCTCGTGGCCGGTTCATGCCAAAATCTAGCCGATTGAGGCCCAGGAAGTGGCCACAGATTCTGCATTAGCAGTGTTCTGATGCAGCTAGTTTTTTGTTACTATTTTGGGGGCCGGTTCATGACCGGTTCTAGCTCAAATTTTACAAAGATACACTTTGTTATTATCATAATAATGTCAATCTATCATGGCTGCCGGTTCAGTCCATTTGGGCACCGGTTTGGGGACCAAAAGTTCATATATTAGCAGAATTGTTGAATTTGGCCGGTTGCTGATATGAAGGCCGGTTCAATGTCCGGCTCAACTCGGCTTTTCGAGCTGTTAGGCCACGACTTAGGTAAGGTACTGAACTTATAGTATTCCAAATTTGTGCTCAATTGGACATCGTTTGGTTGGCTGTTTGGCAAAAGTTCAGAAAATAGTTTCTTGGTCAGTTTAAACTTCAGATTCCAGTTCAGCAATTTCATGAAATTTTGGATGATTATGATCAAATTCATACAAATTGCAAGTATTATATCAATAATACTTTGCAAATTAACAATGAAAAACAACAAAGAATGAAGGGAATCAGAGTACACTTGCTGGTTACAGCTTTTCCCTTCTATTTTCTTTTCTTCTTCTTCCCTCTGCCTCCTCTCAAATTTTCCTTTCCTTACCATTTTTTTTTTTTTTTCTACCTCTTCCCTCATGTATTCCTTATAAAAGCCAGAGTTGAGTCATCCCCTAATCCTTTAATTTTTCTTCTAATGTATACATCTAGCAGCTAGAGGTGAATCATCACCTCTTCAATCTCCTACTGCTGCCACGGTATGAAACTGCCGATTTCCTTGAGCTGTTGAGTTGCCGTGTGGGAGTTCTCTCCTCACTTACTTCATCTATTATTTTTGTTGTGTTGGGGTGCCATGTAATTCCTTCCATCCTCTTTATTTAATTAAATAACTGCTGCTAATCTTCTTTGCTGAATCAACGGTGTGCTGCAGCGGCTGCTGCTAATGCCGTGCTGATTTTCTTGTTTATAATATATATTACATTTATTACCTCAGCTGCCCGTGAAGTTCCTTGCCGATTGAATTAAATTTGATTACTAATTTAATACCCGAGCTAACCTTTTAATATCCCATAATTAATTCAGTTGTCATTTGGATCAATTTCGGTGACAAAATTTTCCTTTTATTAACTTAAATCAAATTGGTTATTATCCGGGTACATCGGATAGTTTTTCGGGTTACCGTTATATTCCGTGATAAATTTGACTTTTAGGTTTACACGCTAATCTCTGTAATATATCTCAATTCAAAATTCTTAAACCGGTGGAAGTATTCGAATTCATGCATTTTACTTTTAGTAATTTTTTTTTCAAATGTCGAATTTCTCTGCGCCCTTTGACCTCGATCAATTACAATTTGCTTGATCGGAAGATCTCAGGCCTTATAGTACGCTACTATTTAAGACTCGTAGGTGGACCATTATATATATAACCATGTAGATAGGACTAAAGGCTGCTTTCACCCGTGGATAATAGGTTCAAACCTCGATTACTACTATAATATATTACGGAATGCTATAATATATAATCCACTAAATTATAACCATGATCTAATATTTATACTTACAAAAACTCTATACAATGAGAGCGCATGGGTATTGATGATTGAGGGCCCGATAAACCCTAGATTTCAGCTCCTTTCTTCCCCTTATCTGTCAACTTTGATCTTTAGTGGGATCTTCCAGGTCCCAAACTTTGGTGTCCTTTGCTGGCCGACTTTTTCTTAAAGAACTTTTGTCTTTCTAGCTCCTGTTTAAACAAGAGAGTTTGGTCCAACATATCTCTATAAGTCCTTAGCTTTAACGTCACAAATTATTTTTGGATTACATCATTAAGAATTTGTAAAAATTTCCTTGCTTTCCTCGCTTCATCATGAACTATGTGCAGGGCATAACAGGACAACCCCATGAACATGGCATCGTAGTCCGCAAGAATTCGATTTTCTTTTCGCAAATAGCAAGTTCATCCTCCTTTTACTCTCTCAAGCATGTTGGAAAGTACTTGTCCATGAAACCATGAAATCTCCTTATCCTCCAATCCCCTAGCTCGATTATTCATTGACCACAAATGGTCCATCTCTCCTTCTAGTTTATATGAGGTGAACATAACCTTGTTCTCCTTCGGACATCATATTACAGGAAAAACTTTCTCAATTTGCCAAATTCAAATCTCAGCCTTGGTGGGATTCAAGTCACCCATGAATTTTGGCACCCTTTTATTTGTGAAATGATCATATGCCGTTGTTGTTGGGTTCACTGAGGTTGGTTCCAGTTTATGCGATTCTCGAACCATATTCCATTACATACACCATCTTGGCCATTATAGCCAAGTACTCCCACCTATCAGGACAATAACTAGGTCCAACATTGCTTCTTTATTTTGACATCTTTTAATCCTATTGTAAAATATTAATTACGTTAGATCCTCAAATCAAATAAAACATTTTTCTTTCGACTTTTCTGATACCACTTTAACTGTTACATCCCACATTCCGATCCCATCATTATCATTTAATAATAATATAATAATTATCTAATTAGCTATTCAATTAACATTGGATATGAATTTCAGGTCGATACTTCAACTGACCAAATAAAATAAGATAAACTCAGCACAAGACCTGAAATGTGCCACGTCTTATGTGGCTTTGATATTGACCAAATTGTAATGTCAAACTATATGTAAGGAACTATGTCCCGACCAAACATAATCAGAGTTAATCAGTTCTATGAAACTAAATTCCACCGCTAATAATTATCGATTCTAGCATTTCAAGACCAACAATCATAAATAGCAAAACTACATTCATAGACTCATAACATCTTAAATACATAATCATTATCTGAATAATATAGAACATTACTTGCTATTGTCCAAAAACTAAAATTACAACATTAAATATTTTGTATTTCAAATTCTAAACTCTTTGAACAGCTCATCCTTCAATCTTGACCATCTTGTAAGTATTTGAACTTCTCGTCTAAAAGGGTTGGTAAAACAAAAGTAATG
>JAODPA010095610.1:8917-22521 GCA_025585075.1 Nepenthes mirabilis | reverse complement strand
AATTTCATTTTACTTTATATGTTGGACAACGTCCAAAGGAACATGCGCCATTTTTTTAACCACCTTACATCGTTTCGAACTCCAAATCCACGCAGCCTCATATTCATCCCCTGAGGTTCTCTCTCTTCTCCCTCGAACGCAAAGCTAAAGAAGATTAGCGGCGAAAATGTATCCATCATCGTCCTCCTCGTCTTCACAGCACTCAACTGGGGGGGCCGCAAGCAATCTGTTGAGGTACGGCTCGGCACCGAGCTCCCTGCTGTCCGCCGCCGTTGACTCGGTCATCGGAACCGGAACACGCGTCCCTACGATGAGTCAGTGCTTCTCCGTCCACGACTCGGCCAATCGCAATAATTCATCCAGAACCACTATTAGTGGTTGCAATTTGCAGAGATCTTATGCCTTAAGCAGCGAGATTAGCGCCGCGGCTTGTGGACGGGGTTACACCACCGCCGGCAGTAATTTCAGCAGTGCCGCTGCGGCTCCTGCTGCTGTCTCTTCTTGTACTACGTCTGCGGCTTCTCCTCCGTCGAATTTGGTGCGCCATAGCAGCTCTCCGGCTGGCTTTTTTAACTGTCTCGCTTCTGACATCGGTACGTTTTGCCCTGTGTCCCCCCCCCCCCCTTCTGATGTCACTTCTGCAATAGATGTAATTTTGCTTTCTTGTGGTGTTTGCTCAGTTAAGACTGCCGCTACTGTAATGCTAATATCCGCGTACGATTTTATGGCTTGTCCACGTCTTGTTCTTGCTGATAAAGCTGTCTGGTCGTCTTTTTTTTTTTTTCACTTTTTTTTTTCTTTTTGGAAGAAGTCATTCATGCTTCCAAGTTGCATTCTTCCCGGCAATGATGACCGTACTTGAAAGTCCCCAAGCCCAAAAACAAAAAAAAAAAAGCAAAAAAAAAGGTTCCCCCAATTAATAAATAAATAAACAGCGACAAAGCCGCAGGAAAAGATGGGCAATCTATTTTGTATTAGGGATTTTATTTTCTTAATATAGATCTGAATTTATCTAAGCAGTAGTTATAATTTACGGCTTGTCCGGTTGTCATTGTTTGTTTTCTAATATGAATTGCCCCCATATAGTCAAATAGAAATTATATAACATATATAGAAAAAAAATATTAAGCATGTAGGTTCAATAATTTTCTTAGTTCTTTTCTAAATTGAAATTTTTATTGTCGGTTAGTAAAAAAGTAATATTTTTTAAATAAATTATATTAATGTTTTTTCTATCAAAAAAATCCGTCCATAAAAATTATAAATTATTAGTTCTTTTCTAAAATACTGGTTAAAAAGGAAGTGCGTTTGTTGGTGTGATGTGTCACTAAGATGGGTTAAAACAAATTTATATTGTGGTTTTTTAATAATTTTTTTTTAGATAAAAGTTATAAATTGCTAGTTCTTTTCTAAAAATACATCTTAAAAAAAGTGTTTTTATTGGTGTGATAATTCGCTAAGTTGGGTTTCAGTTGTTTGCCACAAGTAGTGAAAGTTCGTGGTCATGAAATAAAAGCATTAATGGAGCCACCATGCAGGGACGAATCTGGCGTTGCGATAAAAGGGTGAGCTTGTAGTGAACTGGAGGGAGGAGTAGTTGGATTTGCCGGAGTGGGAGCGGCGGTAGGGCAATGGGGCCGCGGTGGAGTGGAAGACATGGAGAAGAGAGCGAAGCGGCACAGCCACCCCGGGGCCCGGTTCAATGTAGGACAGCTTTCAATCGTTGAGCTGTCTAAGAAAATATTAGATATGAGCAACCTTACTTGTGCAGGAGGTTATCTTCCGCTAGGGTTTGAACCCGCAAGTTTGAGATCAAATAACTTTATGGCTGTACCAAGGACTTATCCATCCATTGATAACATAGCATTCACTTGCTTATACATTCTTCTAAATGCATACAGGTTCCTCGGTAAGCAAAGGTATTGAAAGCTACGAAGCCCAAGGAGGAGTTTGCACAAAACCATCGAGGTTGCCGAGCGCTCAACTGAGCTTCGCCAGCCGAGAATGCCTCTCTCAGATCTCCCTAGTGAATGAGTGTGTGATTGATGGTAGTTTTACCTCTGAGAAAGGCCACAAGAGACGCTCGCATTCCCAGTCCGCCACCAGCTTCTCAATCAGTCCGTGGGATGACGGCAATTCCATTGTATTTTCTGCTCCGCCAAGCAAACGGCCAAGTAATAACAACGATAGTATTCTTGATGACATCTCTGCAATGGAATCTCAGGTATTTCGTACTTTCTTAAGACTTTGTGGATGAGCCAATCCTCATTTTTGGTTGGAGATATTTGGGATGCTACTGTTTTTGCAGGTAGAGAATCATCCCAAGGAAAATGAAAAGAGAGATGAAAAAGGGTTTATGTAGAATAAACTCTCTTTTATCGGAAATGATGTTAACCACAAAATAGTAAACTATTAAGTAATTATAAACCTATGTTAACTGGTCTAATTTAAAAGGTATTAATTGTCTAATTTAAGGGTAAATAATTTAAATTAGAAAGAATATAATACGCTAACATATATACTAAAATTGAGAAAATCTTGTTGGCGGACAACGGGTGGTCAATTGATATAGATATAAGAAAAATCCTTTTGCTGATCAGAATAGACGGCCAACTGATAAAAGAACACAAGTACTATAAAGTAGAGGTAAGAGAAGAAAAATGAATACCAAATATTTTACGTGAAAAACCCTTCTGAAATAAGAAAAAAATTACGAAACATTAAATCCATAAAATTATTAAGTATAAGAACAGATTATAGGAGGCGAAAATATGAATAGAACAAAAGTAAATAAAGCTCTCACACTTTGTTTTCACTCATAACTCTCTTTCTTTTCACTTTCTCTCCTTTGTTTTTCACACACTGTCTTTTTCTCTACTTATCCGATGTTTCTTTTTTACTTTGCTGAGTGTGTATATACACACATATATACACATATCCCTCACCATAGCCCAACTTAGTGGTTGGTGCTCAACTTTTAAGGTCTGCATGTGTACGCCCTGTCTTGTAGCAGGCAGCGTATGCCTTCTCCTATAAACCGATCAGCTTTTGGAGTGCCAAGAATGACATCTACCAACTATCAAATCGGGTAGGTCAACTGTACACATTTTGGGATATGACAGTCATTCAAACCTTCCATATTCAGTCGGTCAACTCTGTTGACCATCCTCTCATATTAGTCGGTTAATCACACCATTGACCGGTCGAAGTAGTCCGTCCTACTTCTTCAGCAGAGTCAGTCATCTCACGACTTTTGCCAGTCAACATATTGACCGACAAAGTTGACTGTCCAGAAGGTTCTGGTCAACTATGTTGATCGAAATTTCTTCCTTTTAGCACACACGTGCTTCGTCCAACTCCATTGGTCACAAGGACTTCCACACGAGAGTAATCCCCAATAAACTTTTCCTCACGACCGTGAGGAAGTTCAATCCATCATCCAGGCTAGCCTGCAGCATGCTTCATTCTCCCCATTCGGTAGAACTTGGTCATCATATTTGCCTCATTTTCTTCAGTGTCAATCTTTTCTAATGACAGTAAAGCGGCTTCTAATACATCTCTCACTCAATGATATCGCATATCAATATGTTTTGATCTGGAATGGAGTGAGGAGTTCTTGTAGAGATGAATAGCACTCTGGCTGTTATAGAGTACCACATACTTTTTCTATTCAAGGTTCAGTTCCTAAACGAATTTCTTCATCCACAATATCTCCTTGCAAGCTTCTATCACGGCAATGTACTTGACTTTAGTAGTGGAAAGAGAAACATATTTTTGTAACTTGAACTGCCAGGAACTACTCCTACAAATTTCACCAATTGTGACTGTCAATATCTCCGATCATATTAGCATCTGAGTAGCCCACCAATTGAAGCTTGTCTCTTCCAAGACACAATCACCTCTTGGTAGTTTCTTGGCTATATCTCATAATTCACTTTACCACGAACCAATGCTCCTTCCCTAGATTGGATAGAAACTGGTTGATTGTGCCAACAGCATGTGCTATGTTCGGCCTGGTGCATAACAGGGCTTACATTAGGCTTCCTACGGTTGAGGAGTAGAGAACGCCTCTCATGTATGCTTTCCTTTCATCCGAAGATGGACACTGGCGACTACTCAACTTGTGATGATTTGTAAATGGAGTGCTGACAGGTTTAGACTTATCTATGTTGAATCGTTGGAGTATCTTCGCACAAAGTATTTTTCTTGAGACAACCGTAGTTTCCTTGCCTCCCGATCAAGAATGATTTAACCCTAAGAATCTGATTTGCCGATTCGAGATCTTTCATGGCAAAGGATAGCCCAAGTTGCTCCTTCAATATCTTTATTCGAGTACTGTTTTGTCCAACAATCAACATGTCATCCACGTGAAGGAGAAGGATAACAAAATCATCTTCTGAAAACCTCTGTGTAAAAACACAGTGATCACAAGTAATTCGCCAGTATCCTTGGCTAGTCATGACTTATTCAAACTTCTTGTACCACTGTCTCGGAGCCTGTTTCAACCCATTCAGGCTTTTCCTTAGACAACAGACTAGTTGCTCATTTCCTTTAGCCTTGAACCCTTCTCGCTACTCCATATAGATTTCTTCTTCCAGTTCACCATGAAGAAAGGCTGTCCAGACGTCCATTTGTTCCACTTCCAAATTCCTGGCGGCTGCTAAGCCCAACACAACCCGTATATAAGCTATTTTTACCACGGGAGTAAAGATCTCATCAAAATCAATTCTCTTCCGTTGACTGAAGCCTTTCACCACTAGCCGTGCCTCATACATCGGCTTCATGATATTTTCATTCATTTTCAATCGGAAGACCTATTTGTTCTTTAGGGTCTTCTTCCCCCTTAGAAAACTTGACTAAATCAAATGTGCAATTTTGATGGAAAGAACACATTTTATCCTTCATGACTTCCAGCCATTTCTCCGTATTCTCGTCCTCCATAGCCTCTTCGTAGGTCTCAAGCTCTCCGGCATCAATGAGTATAACATACTCACTAGGTGACAGAAGAACGGATGGTCGTCTGTTTCGTGAGGATCGTTTGACAGACAGATCCTCGACCGGTTGAGGGATGACTTTATGCTAGTCTTCATCAGGAGTCATTATTTTCTCTCCATTATACTCAACCGTCTCAGGACTATTGTCCTCGTTTTCCAGAGATAACAGACAGACAATTTTGATACTTTGTCCGTCTGCTCGCCATCACACTTGGTTTTTTTACCAATACCCTTGATCGTTTCATCTTCAATGAAAGTTACGTCCCTTGACCAGATAAGTCTTCTTCCAACTGGATCATAAAATCTGTAACCCAACTCATCTTTCCTGTAACCCAGAAAGATGCACTGTATCGTCTTTGGCTCCAATTTTATCCTT
This sequence comes from Nepenthes mirabilis, assembly GCA_025585075.1. Lineage (NCBI taxonomy): Eukaryota > Viridiplantae > Streptophyta > Magnoliopsida > Caryophyllales > Nepenthaceae > Nepenthes > Nepenthes mirabilis. Next base: position 17,151 of record JAODPA010095610.1, on the reverse strand, counting down.
TTATCTCTTAGGACATGAACGAATACTTTACATCCAAACCCCCGTAGATGATCATAAGATAGCTCCTTATTTGACCATATCTTCTTCGATACTTCTCCCTTCAATGGTTTACTAGGCGACTTATTTATGATGTAGGTCGCAGTCTTCAATGTTTTGACCCAAAAGTGTCCGAGAAGCTCAGTTTTGAAAAGTATACACCGTACTCTTTCTAGGAGTGTGCGGTTTATCCGCTCAGCCACTTCATTCAACTGTGACGTCTTTGGAGGTGTTTTCTGATATCTAATACCATGTGACCGGCAATAGGTATCAAAGGACTCTATGTATTCATAGTCATTGTCGCTTCGGAGGGCCTTCATTTTCTTCCCCGTCTGTCATTCAGCAAGGGTATGAAATTGCTCAAATATACCAAGGACCTGGTCTTTGGTTTTTAATAGATAGACCCACAGTTTTCTAGAACAATCGTCAATGAAAGAGACAAAATATTAAGCTCCACCAAACGACTTCTCTTTGAATGGTCCACACACATATGTGTAGATGAGATCAAACAATTCTGCTTTTTGAGCGGACAAGTCTCTATGAAATGAGACTCTTCTTTATTTGCCGGCCAAGTAGTGAGAATAGATCCTTCGTCCGTCCTCCTTCACTTCGGCAATAAGGCCCTTCCTGGCCAAATGATGCAGTCCGTGTTTACTCATGTGGCCCAACCTCCTGTGCCACAAATTCTCAGTTTCCGTGTTGATTGTAGCGTTTACATCTTCGACCGTTGTAAACACCTTCATGATGTATAGGCTGAAGTACATTTTCCCTCTTGCCACTACCAGAGATCTTCTGATAAGTTTCTACTCACCTTTACAGAAAGTGTTACAATAACCTTCATCATCCAGCCGATCAGCTGAGATGATATTGAGCCTTATGTCAGGAACATGTCGAACATCTTTTAACATCAGTTTCGTCCCATTATTGGTAACCAATACAACGTTACCTTTACCAATAATTTTGGATGTTCCTTTATTATCCATCATTATTACTCCAAAGTCCCCTGGAGTGTAGGATGTAAACAATCCCTTTCTTAACGCGGCGTGCAAGGTGGCACCAGAATCAATCATCCAACCGGACTCCTCGTCCGTCAGGTTTGCCATGTTCTATTCACATGTCAACAGGAGATCGCTTCCTGTGACCACTGAGACGGAGGACGTGTCTTTACCTTATTCGTTTTTTTTCTTTTTTCCTTTTTCGCGTTCTCACACTTCCACTTGAAATATTATTTCTTGATGTTGCCCTTTTTGCTACAATAATAGCACTCAAGATTTTGATACTTTGATCAAGATTTGCTACGTTCTTTCTCTCTAGGCTTCTGGCTACGTCATCTACTCCGTCCCCTAGACTCGTTACCAGTACTTCACTATGAGAAGACGTTAATGCCCCTTGTGACCGCCTTGCTCATTCATGAGTAAGGAAGTGATGACCTCATCCAATTTAAGAGTGTCTTTTCCAAACAGTAGCGTAGTGACAATATGGTCATAAGAAGCTGGCAGAGAGGCCAGCAACCCCAATGCCTTATCCTCCTCCTTGATTACCTCATCAAGGGTGGACATCTGTATTATGATCCGATTAAATTTATCCAAATGCTTTTCAAAATTGCCACCTTCTGACAACCACAGACCATAAAACTATTTCTTTATATGAAGCCTGATTGTCAAGGATTTGAACATATATCGGCTCTCTAACTTCTCCCACACATCTGCCGGATCAGTCAGGCCAAGGACCCCCTGGAGTGTGTTGTCCATCAGGTATAATTTGATAGTACAATTGATAAGATTACGTTTATTTTGCCAGTCATCCACTGATAGGTATCCGGCTTATCTTCCTTCTTCTTCAGTGCTTTTATTATTCCTTCTCTAGTTAGGATGCTCTTCACCCTCTTCTTTCAGAGGATGAAGTTACCATACCCATTAAACTGTTATACGCTGAACGGAAAGTTCTTTGAGGATGATGATGACGCCATTCAGACGGAATTCTCAATCTCACTCTGATATCACTTGTTGGCAGACAACGGGCGGCTTACTAATAAGGATACAAGAACAATCATTTTATTGGCTAGAATGGGCGGCCAACTGATAAAAGCACACAAGCACTGTGAAGTAGAGATAAGAGAAGAAAAATGAATACCAAATATTTTACGTAAAAAACCCTTCTGAAATAAGAGAAAAACCACGAGATACTAAGTCCATAAAATCACTAAGTATGAGAACAAATTATAGGAGGTGAAAATAAGAATAGAGCAAAAGTAAACAAGCCCTCACACTTTGTTTTCACTCACAACTTGTTTTCACTCACAACTCTATTTCTTTTCACTTTCTCTCCTTTGTTTTTCACACACAATTTTTTTCTCTACTTATCCGGTATCTCTTCTCTACTTTACTGAGTGTGTATATACGCACACATATATATATATATGTCCCTCACCATAGCCTAACTTGGTGGTTAGTGCTCAACTTCTAAGATCTGTATATGTGCATGCGCACGCCCTATCCTGCAGCAGGCGGCGCATGCCTACTCTTACAAATCGATCAGCCTTTGGAGTCCTAAAAATGACGTCTACCAACTATCCAATTGGGTAGGTCAACTGTACACCTTTTGGGATATGACAGTTATTTGGACCTTCCATCTTCAGTTGGTCAACTTGTTGACCGTCCTCTCATATTAGCCGGTCAATCACACCATTGACCGGTCGAAGTAGTCCGTCCTGCTTCTTCAATAGAGTAGTCATTTCATGATTTTTGCCAGTCAACATATTGACCGACAGAGTTGACCGTTTAAAAGGTTCTGGTTAACTATGTTGACCGGAATTCCTTCCTTTTAGCACTCACATGCTTCGTCCAGGTCCTTTGGTCACAAGGACTTCCATACGGGGGTGATCCCCAAGAAAAATCAGTTGTCGTATCCCATTCTACACGCTAAATCAAATTTGATGTGCAAAATACTACTACTAGCTTGACGTTTGATATAGCAAGTTTTTTAACTTTTGATTCAAAGGTTACCGGTTAAACTATAAAAACAAACTCGCTTCAAAGTTGAAATAAGACTGCATAAATTTGATCTTCACGTACCTTATAATGTAAGTGATAAGTAAACTGGCATACATTTGATAATTCTACCATTAACGGATAAAAAGTTGTTGCTTATATACACATTTGCTTCTTCTTTCATTTAGTTTAGCTTACCAGAAGCAGCGTTCGATATGATCAACGTGGAGAACCTTCTGCAAACCCCTCGAGAATCTGTGCCATGCAAAATTCGTGCGAAGCGAGGATGTGCCACTCACCCCAGAAGCATTGCTGAGAGGGTAAGCATGCATGCCATAAACCTGTCTCATTTACTAGGAGGAATATCAAATCTATTCTCGATTTTATAAATTAATTTTGGTATCAATTGTATTCTATGCCCAGAAAATTACTTCGCCAAATGCTTCATATTTCAATGTTTGCGTGAAATCCTGCTGATATAGAATCTCAAAAGTACATATTTACTCTAATTTTTTATGCTTCTGAGGGTTTTAGCTTCACATGCATACCATCATATGACAGAATATAATCATTTTGGTATTGAATTGCGCATTGTTTAAAGCTGAAACACAGATTAGTAAAAATAAAATTGAAAATAAAATGGAGAAAAGTTAAAAGGTTAAAAATAGGTTTAATATTTTCCCCCTTTTAACTAGTTAATACTACATTACCTGATCTCGTGTTCTCTTTAGCTTTTTCAGCTTACGTCGTGTGGTAAAAGAACATAGTACATAAGCATCGCAACCATGACATATGCAGACAACTCTATTACAAAAAACTTCCCATCAATATCCTGGTGATTGCGTGAAGCACTTTCCCACGTCTTACATTCCTTATATTTAATGATCATTTGGGCAGTAGAATTGTGTTCAGTTTATCTTTCTGACTGTGAGTTTAAATTATAAAAATAATATTTTATATAACTATATATAATAAATTTAAAATGATTTGATCCTTTATAAATCCTACACACATTGGGAGCTTATGAATCGAGCTGCCCTTTACATAATCCTTTGGAGTGAAAGAGAAAAAAAGTGAGTTGTAATTATTAATGAGATGCGTAACTTGAAAAGTTCTACTACAGACAATCGAAAAAGTATACTTTTGTAAATATGTGTCTAAAATATAAGAGTAAGTCCTACCCAGCATTCAAACCGATGTTATGGTGCAACTCCATCCTAGTCGGTTCCACTAGATCCTAGCAGTGTTTGTAGTGCACAATAGAATGGATGAAGTTCATTAATGAGCTTCAAGACGTTTGCATCCTCCTTTTGCTATGCATATAAGCACAGATAAAATCATTAATGGTGGAACCATTAACAGTAAGATAGATGAAGCTCACTGATGGTGGAACCGTTAACAGTAAATTCCATGGATGGTCAAGCAAATGGATGGATAAATCTCATGGATGAAGTGCTGTGAGATTTGCGTCACGGAGTTCTCAATGCAAAGAAAACTCACGTGTAAGGGAGATTGTTAAAAACAGGTGTGACCCGAAAACTTTCCAATTGAAATTTAAAAAATGGTGGCTTATAAAAGTATATTGATCCATAACCCTAATAGGCGTCAGCGTTGTGATGATATCCTATATATGTGAGCCCACACATGTTCGCACAAGCGATTCGGTTATGACTCCTTTGATGGTCCTCCCATCCTAAAATGATGTTGTTACAATGATTTTCAGTTCTTAATAGACGTATGCTATTATGGTTTTTGTTTTTTTTTTTTACTATTAAATATTAAATCCAATACCAAAAAAAATTGAAAGCAACTATTTATAAGGTTTTATTTAAGATTTAAATTATTGAGTTTTTTATCACTTTTTTATAAATCTTACGATCATTAATATATCATCTAATAGTATGATCGATATTGTGCGAGTATTATGTGTGTGTATATACACATATATGTGTATATAGTCACAGTAAGTTTCTTAATTATTGATGTATCATTTTAGATCTGATGAATTTTCCCGGTAACACGCGTATAGGAGAGGAGAACAAGAATCAGTGGGAAGCTAAAGAAGCTGCAAGAGCTAGTTCCCAACATGGATAAGGTAGCATTTCCATGACTCCCTCTTTTATATCTCGTGCTTCAGCTGAAACAAGGATTAATAGTAATATAGTTACAGCCAGTACCCTTTTTTTTACCATAATATAGTCAGCTGATATTTTACTATTTCAAAAGCAATGCATATTATTTAAATGCAACCTCTTGTTTTTTTGCTACTATACTCTTTGACCGACTTTCCATGTGGTGATGGTAATGTTGTCCTATGCTTACTTAGAGGCAATGAGTGTAAGCTCAGGAGTAAAACTGAGTATATTTGACCAACCCAGTGTCTTTCACAATGTGGAAAATGTGTGCACTGAGGGCATCTTTTATATGGTGACAACATTATGTTCTTTTATATTCCCATTCTTCATATCATTCATAAAATGAAAATTTAACTGTAAACTCATATATGGTTTATGGTTAATGTAAAAATTAGTTTTGTACGTTTTGCATTTGCTCAATGAAGTAGACTACTTCCAAACAAAAGCTACTTTTAGTTATGAAGTTGGAAAATGTTATTGTTAGGTTAGAGCAATGCCAAATCAGCACGCATTATTTTCAATGCAGATGAGCTGACTTATTACCCGCTCACATTATGTTGTTTTGTTTGTTTCGAATTTATACTGCAGGAAACAAGCTATGCCGACATGTTAGACTTGGCAGCTCAACACATCAAAGGCCTTCAATCTCAAATTGAGGTTCTCTCTCCCTCTCTCTCCCCATAGTGTATTCAGGATAGGACGTCCCACATCTGTTAAGTGCAGAGGGCTTTCACCTCCTTTCTAGGGGCACCTTTTTGACGACAAAATTATATGCCGTATGGGTCCTGCTTTGGGGCATTGGAGCTGCCAAATTCGACAATGACTCGGGCAGGCGCAAGTTTCACTCGAAACTCAGTAGCGATATCATTTGTACAAATTCCTACTAGTTTTATCCCATAATGCCATGACCATATGTTATCTGGAGGACTATCTTGAGGGATATGACATATCACATTGGTTTAGAAAAGAAATAACTTAGTGCTTATAAGTAAAAATCTTGCCCTTCCCATCTCTGGTTTTTCCAGGACAAAGCCATACAGATAGAAAGGATTTCAGCTTTAAAGCATTGGAATTACCAAAGCTGGCAATACCTCGGTGGGGCACAAATACACCTGTTACGATCCTCATATTTTTTCCTTTTCTGTTTTCTATTTAATTTCCACTTTTCTGTTTTCATTTTTCCCCTTTTAATTGATGCCCAACTAAATTAGTTACGCTTGTATTATAAATATATTGATAGGTTGCGTGGAAATAAAAAGAAAAAGATATTTTCTATCTCTATTGTTCTGCTCTCCCTCTCTCATCTTTTCACTCTCCTGCCTTCTCTATTCTTTTGGATCTCTCTGGAAACCCTCCCTCCTTGACAGCCTCCCTCTCAATCCCGTTGCAAAGTCAACCATCGTCGCCGGCGTCACCATGGAGATCGTATCAACTCTCCTACCCTCTTTGTTCTTCTGGGTCTCTCTCGAAACCCTCTGTCCCTGAAAGTCTTGCTCTCAGACTCTCAGTCTCTCTCTCTCTCAGCCACTCTACCCTCTCCCTGTCTCTCTCTCTCTCAGGAACCTTTCCCATTTTTCCTTCTCTTCCCTCTCTCCCTCTGTCTTCCTCACGTTCGTTTCTCCTTTTCCTCTGCTGAACTCCCCTTCCCCTGCTTCTCGTCCAATTTTCTCCTCGTTGCCTTCCAATTGCCGGATACCGCAGCCGGAGATTTGCATCAACACCTCGGGACTCGACATAAGGTTTTGGCATTCCCATGATAAGAGGTTATAACTGGACCAAAGTGGGCATACTTTTCCAAAGAAAAATAGGTTGGCAAAGTAGAACTGCTGGATACAAGCGTTTTAAGCCATTTGTAACAGTCAAACTCACGGCACCACATTTTGAATTATACAGTGAATTTACATATTTTATGTGAAATAGGGTTTTTAGATTTTCTAAAAGGCTGAAATTAGTTTCAAAACTATTTTTAATTGAAACTCTTAGCAACTATATTAATGACAAGCTAAAACTTAATGAAATGAGAGGAATCTCTTTTTCTTCTGTGTGAAAGCTTCATTCAAAGTACACGTTACTGGGCAAACAATTTGCATTAGGCCACGAGATATTCTCTTAAAAAGAAAATTTTTAATGAATGAAATTTCCAGTTGTTATTTGATATGTTACTGGTGTTACTCATTACATGGTGTATTATTGTGTAGAAACTTAATGAAGAGCTAGATAGTTGCACATGTGGATGCAAGCGAATGATACAATAACACCTCTCTGTGTAGCTGCAGCTTGGAAAAGATGAATCGACGGGCTCATTTCCTCTTGAAGCAACACCAGTTACCTTGTCATCTCTCTAGTGGGTGGATTTTGTTCCTATCCTTTTCATGTCCTAGTACTGGTGATAATGCAATCAGCTGATTATGATTAATCCAGACAGTACACCCCTTTTCCTTTTGTGGTAATTAAATTCATAATGCCACAAAAATTTGGAAGAATAACTTGTCTAGTGGAAGAACAACACCAGTTACCCCTTTTGTGATATGATTTTCATTTTTCCGTATGTTAGTTTAATCTTATTTGTATAAGGTATTACCATTTTGTCACTTGTTTTTCTCAGTATATTCTTATCTAGTGGATTACTTAGCTGTTATATTATATTCAATTGATCATTCACACGTATTGCTACGAAGAAATCTCGAATAATGTTATATTTTTAACTAAATATTTTTATAGTTGATTTTTTTAAAATTTATCTCATAATTTTTCTCTCAATTGAAAATGATTTTTTACATTAAATATTTTCATATAACTTATATGTTTGGTTGCATAATTTTTATTCCTTATACTTTTACGAGTAACTTACAATTAACGAAAGGATTTAAAAATTTTTTTCCACTAAGTTGATTTGTCTGTGTTTTGTCTCCGAAAATCCCAACTGTTACCGCATCACATGCATTGATGGATGGATGGATGGTCTTTCCAGTTGCTAAGAATGCCTAATGTATTGAAGCTATGGAAGATTTATTGTTCTAGCCCAATCAATAGCACCAACTCTACTGAGTAGTTCTCACCCATTCCATCACAA
>JAODPA010095599.1:4244-53278 GCA_025585075.1 Nepenthes mirabilis | reverse complement strand
ATTATAATTATAAGAAAATTTAGCCTCGAGGGCTTCATTTTTCTCTTTGATGGGATTTTGAGAAGCGTAGTTGCATTTCTCCCCCACTCCCACGCCCTCTTGATTCCTCTTCGCAATGGCGAAACGCGCAGCTGATTCGCACAGTAACACCGCAGCAGTCCAAGCCACCAACGATGATGCTTCAGCAAGTAAATTGTGCGGATTCTTACATCAACCCCCTTTTATCTCTCTCAATGCATAAATTATTTCAGTTTGAAATAACTAAAAATAGTCTCAGTTCTTCCGCCATTGAGGGGACTCTGATTTGTAATTGAATTTGCTGCTGCTTTCTTGTTTGATTTGAATTCACCAATTCGATGTAGGAGAATAAGAAAAGGGGGAAAAAAAAAGAGAAGAAAAGAAAACAAGGGAATCTAACTGAAGTTGAATCCAAATTTAAGAGCTTATATCTGCAATTGGAGGGTATTAATAAGATAGAGTTGGTTTTATGTTTGAAATTGAAGGGGTGGCTGTCCTGTTTACTCATGCTATTATTTGGTCATCTGGAATTTAAGAGATTACTATTAAGAGCTTATACCTAAGAGTTTCTTGCTTGTGTTTAAAAAGTAAGTGCTATAGACGTGTTCACATTTGCTGGAAAAACAAGTCTTCTGTCTATATTTGTATTTAATTGCGTACTGAAAAATAAATCTTGTTTCCTTGAGACAATTTTAAAAGAGATTACTAAGGGTTAACAAAGGGTTCTTAGAAATTAGAGTTTTTCAATAGAGGTGCTTCCAAGTGGTTAAGGTTAAGTGCAAGAGAACACCTCTTATTTGCATTAGTACTGACAAACGAGTGTTGTGTGCCATAATTATTATCTTTAAAGTGCAGGACCACTCTGCCCCGTGACACTATAAGCATGTAAAATTATCATGAAGGCAGACAATATCATGGCAGCAATGAGCTGTGGGAACTTGTAATCCATGATCTCAGTGATAGACGATGAGAATAGCCCAAAGACCACTGGACCAATATATAATTTATTACATGTGACGATAAGTTTTTGTAGCAAGTGATGATATCCTCTTGCTTGCAGTATTTGATTTGTTTATTCCTTGTTGTCTTCCTCTACAACAACTATTATAATTCATGCTACTATTTGTAACTCGTTCCATTTGCATTGTTGCAGTCTTCATATTTTCTTAAAATAATTTTCTCAAGATATAAAAGAAAGATGATAATAGCTTTTTAAGCCTTTCAACAATTATTGAGTAGAAAGCCTTGCAGAATTTACCAAACCAGAAATTAATATTCTAAGGACTAAAAGAATGACAAGTTAAGTGGAGAGAAAGTACTTAGTATCTTTATAGAACACAGGAAAATGCATATCAATCATCATGGTGTTGAATAAATGAGTCACATGGTGAATCTTGGGAAAGTGTATTGTACAAAGACATATATCCCCCCCCCCCCCCAAAAAAAAAAAAAAACAGAATAATAAAAATGCATGTGGTGTAAAATCAATTTGATTTTATGTCATGATGTTCAACCATTGAAGCTACATATCTATTAAGAATGTTAACAGAGAAATTTTAGAGAAACAAAGGGATCCATGCATGGTTTTCATTGAGTGGAGAAAGCTTGTCATAGGGTTCCTAAGGAAGTCTTACCGTTGGTGTTTGAAAAGACAGTTTACTGTAAACATATAGATCCTGTTTACAATGTGTGATGGGTGGTTGCTAGTGTTACAATTCTAGTTGAAAAACTAATGATTTTCCTATTAATATAGCATTGCATCAAGGGCTGCTTCAAGAAGAGTGATAATGAAATTAAGGTTGGAACAACAGTGAGATGATTTAGAATCTTGAGGTTCAAGATAAGTGGGAGTAAAACACTATATATGAAGTGCAAGTAAATGACAAGTAAAGAACTTTCTAAAAACAACTGATTGCATTACCTGAGATCCATAATTGAAGAACATGGAGGGATTCACAAAAATGTGATAGATGGGATTAAGGGAAGATTGTTAAAATTGAGATGTGTCAGAAGTACTATGCAATCATAAGATACTTGTAAAACTAAAAGGAAAATATTGCTGAATCATTGTCAGACCTAATATGCATTATTGGTCAGAATCTTGGGCAACTAATAAGTAACATATTAGTTGGAACGAGGAAGTTAAAATTGGATGATAACTGTTTAACTATAAAAGATAAAATAAGAAATAAACACACCAATGGCAATGTAGTTGGAATGATAACTGTTTAACTAATACGTACAAAACAGGTGTAGCTGGAATGAGGAAGTTAAAATGGATAATACCTCTTTAACTATAAAAGATAAAATAAGAAATAAATGCACCAATGGCAATGTAGTAGTAGTAGTAGTAGTATAGAACAATTGATGGAGGGGCAGTTAAGGTATCAGACACCGAAATGTAGGCTTGATGTACACCGGTGAGGACAGGTGATCAGGTTGAGATTAGGGTTAACAAGAAAGGGAGAGTTATTTCTAGAAAAACTAGGGATGAGGTAATAGAAAGGATCCAAAATTGCTTATACTTTGAAAGATATTTCCTTAAACTAAGGTGATTGGCAGAAGTGAGTTAATATACCCAATCTCATGTCATGGGAGGCTTAGAAGCTGTTGTTGTCATTGATGGGGGTTCACTGGTTAAAAAAGATCTCTTCGGATCAAAAGCTTAACGCTAGAAGCATATGATATCTAAAGGAAGTGGATGATAATAGTGTCAGTTGTCTTCAAATATGAAAGTTTATTTATTATCCCTATAAAATTTATAATAAAGGTCCATCTTCAGCCCTTACCTTTATACTGCGTGTTAGTCGCATTTTGAGTGGGCATATTCCGTGACCGGGTCAGGTTGGTTATGTGGTCTCTTGTCGACGCGTTTCGTATCTGCAATAATATATTGGCTTGGAAAATATTCATCAGTTTCATGCCAGAAGACCATTATCATCACATCTCAGTGTTCACGTTGTCCTATCCTCCGTTCCGTCCCTCCCGAGGAGTTGCGCCCGAGGCACCAACTAGGCGCTCTTTCCAGAACCTGGTGCTCGATTAGCGTTTAAGGCGCCACCTAGGCGTGTTTTCCAGAACCGTGCGCTCAATGAGCGCTCGAGGCGCCAACTAGGCGTGTTCTCTAGAATTGGGGCGCTCGATGAGTATCCGATCTGCATGCGAGCACCAGGGCACGAAATCACCCGAATCCTATCCTGCGCCAGCCGCATACTCGAGCGGTGCGGCCCTTTTGTTCCTAATGGCTCTTTTATTTTTTAAACCATTTGGGTTCTATATATATAGATGTCTAATGTTTTGAACCCTAAGGCATTCTGGCAGACTTTTGAGGAGCTTTTTTCTCTTGCAAAGCCTATCATACTTGTGCTACGTTTTTTAGGAAACTTCACACCAACGTTTGTGCTCCATTGATAAAGTTTTCTCTTCACATCGTACTTTCTCATTTACAACTCTTCCCGCCTGTTAACCTTTGTGGCGACGTCGGTGGCGTGGACACTGGGTTCTAGTGGTGTTCGGCAATTCAAGTGGTTCAAGAGGGAAGATTGACGTGGAGACCGGATAGCGTTCGGTTCCGTTGCTGCAGGCAAAACCAATGAGTTCTTTGGTAGGGATCACAATACGGGAGTTAGTTGGTTAGGTTAGCGCGTCTATACCACGCATTCTGTAAGTTGATTTTTATAGTGGATATTTCCCTGGCCGTTGAAGCCCGGAGGGTTTTTCTTAATTATCGGTGGTATTGAGTTTTCTCTTCGTCACAAAAAATTGTCTCTTTTTACTATTGCTTATTGTCGTATACTTTTAATGCATATTATTGTTCTTGATATCTAGATATAAATATTCTTTACGTTTATAGAATATTTAATTTTGTATTGCTTTCGCTACTCTTGCACGGGTTCGAAACGTTATTGTGTAACTTGGGACGGAAACGTTCCCTTCACTGCGAATTAATGTTTTTCTTCCGCAAGTTGTACTGTCAATTAGTGTCTTCTATCTCCTGGCAGTAACATGCTGCTTCTTGTGGTCAAACTTAGGTTCATTTGTAGGTGATGACAGGATGAGTGTCTGATACAATGTGTGGAATACTGTTTCTCTCATCAGAAAAAATTGAAAGAATATCCAGGAAATGGATTCTTGATTGTTATGACTTCTACAAAAATGGATCAATTTTATTGTACCAGGATAGTGGTGATGTCTGCCTATATATATAGTTATATACATGCATCTGTTTGCTTAAATGCAATGTTATCACTATCATGTGAGATAATTGGATGTTACTTCTCCTCATTTGAATTGCTTATTATTCAAAATGAAAATATGGAAAAGTTTCACAGTGTGAAATGAGAATAAGATGAGTTGTCTCTAATTACAACCACATAGTTGTCCCTTTTTTCTTATCTTAAAGTTGAATTTGCACTTAGAGGTATAGAGTCCATGAAGCCGATCCCACATAGTGGAATAGGGCTTAGTTTGGTTGGTTTATAAGTTGAATTTGCACTAAGAGTTCATAAGATTAAATTGATACTAATAATACTTTTTCCATCCTTTGCATGATTCCGATGCATTGATGCATGATGAAAAGGTCCTGTGTGAGAGAAGGATACATGACAGATGACTATATCCATTTATTTGTGAGAAGACCTGTGAGGAGATCTCCAATAATTAATCGGGGTTGGTTAAATTACTTGGAATGTTGAAGTTGAAAATTTTAACTAATTTTACTAGATTAAGTTGACTTTCCTTCCCTGTTGTTACTGTATTTTTCCTATGAAGGATATTTTGCTCGTTGGGCTGCTCTCCGGAAGCTTCTCTTACAGTTTCTCAATTGTGACACAATTAGTGGAGAAAATTATCCCATAAAGAAGCAGGTCTTATCCCTTGGAGCTGGTTTTGATACAACATATTTTCATTTGAAGGTAAGCAGGTTCCTGTTGAATGTAGTGACCTTAGAATTGGTAAAACGTAACATTTTTCACTCTGCCATGAGTTGTTACTATTGCTATATGCACAAAAATTTGGACGTTTTATGTGACACTCATGACTAAAATCTGTTCTGTGAAGATAAAGATATCTCCCTTTCTTAATTTCTTATTTTCTTTAAGTTCTGTCAACTTCATCCTATTAAAATATGCAGTTTGACTTTGCGTTTGACATTTAGTCATGCCTCGTATCTTTGGCACTTAAAATCAGTAAAATAATTTTTTTTGCCATTTGACACAGACTCACACCTCGTATTTGTAAGTCCAATGTACACACATCTCCAAACATTGAGTAGCCTGTGTGACATTTATAATCGAATTTGACTGAACTATTTAATTAAAATGTATGTGTTTACACCTGATTGTTCTTTCTCTTGTCGTGCTTGAATAAGATGTCAGCCCTCCAATTGTTGGATTGTCAGTCCTGGCCAATAGGCTGCGGAGATAGATGAACGGGAAGGGCATCAGAACAATAGAGAACTAGTGTTTCATGTTTAATTTCTCCTAAGCTTTCCAGTGTTGGAAGTGCCTCAAACATCCAACATTCAAGCATGTAACTGAAAATTTGAAATAGTGAATAACTCTATCAAATATCAATCCATGTAACCCTTTTCATATACGCAGTCTTATTGCTCGAGGAATATCGCTGAAGCTTCAGAATAGGTAGTCAGGTAGTGAAGGATGAGTTAGACAGGTTGTTTAAATTTGAAAATATCTATGGATAACACATAAATCAGTAGTTACAATTAACCTTGTTAAGTCCTATAGTGTTGATGAGAATTTGATTTCCTTTTGGACTTGGCAGTTTTCTCTAGAGAAAAATCTGTATTGCTGCTTGATTAGTGGAATTTCAGCAAATTTGATGCAATGGAAATAGAAAGATGCCACAAATTGACTACAAAAAAGTTCTATCTTCTGTGGAACTGGAAGCTTCAATCTCTGATCATCACTTGAACAGAAATACAAATGAGGTGGCCTTGGGTCATCAATTGGCATGGGGAAGGGCGTACTGTGTCCAAGTACAAGGACACAATGCGGAATTGCAAAAATCTAGTATGATTGAGGAATTATTATCGTATTACAAGGATATAATGTGGGAAATCACTCACCCTTTAAATAGAGCTGCTCACCTTTGATAGTCATTTTACGGACTTACTCACTTTCAATAGTCATCTTAAAGACTTGCTCATTGGGATTCACTCACTAACAAGAGGACTAATTATTCTTTGGAGATTCTCTCACAGTTTACAAGTTTGGAATTCTAGATTATCACATAACAAAAAGAGTGGTCAATTTAAAGAAGAAAATGGCCGATGAGTTTAGGCTGATGAAAAGAGCATCCAATAGTAAAATAGGAGCAAGAAGAGTAGTAGTGGAAGAAAAGAGACAAAGGAAGTGCCAAGGGAGTTTTGGCATTTTCATTTTCTGCTATTTGATGTGGAAAAAAATCCATGAATTACCTGTACTTGGTGAAAGGTGGTAAGAATGTTGAAAGCCTAAGAAAGTACTATTAGCTGTGTGATTCATGGAAGGAACATGTTGAAGAGTGGAAAAGTTGATCTGCGAGCTTGCATATATGGTTATCTTTGCTTTGGTTTGTGCTTTGCCAGAAACTAACCAAAAAGGTTATTGAACAGAGATCTTCGAATTGAAATTAATTCCTAATGTCGAATTTTTCTTGATTACTCAAGCACCTTCTCAATTCTTTTTTGACAAAGGTCTTATTTGTGTTATGACCTTATCTATGTATTGGATGTAATATTTATTGGAGTATTCTTTCGGAACAAATAATAGTCTAGTCGTGGTAAGGCTGCCTTCAATGATAGACGCAATTACTTTGACTACTCGATTCTTACGAAACGAGCCAATAAAGAGTGGGAAAAGAGACGGATTTGAGACTACCGACGTCTCTAGTGCTGATACATAGAGCAGCCGGGTAGTATATAATAAACAAGTGGAGTTATTCCACTTGGCAGGAGGCTTGGAGGAGCTGGGGCTGATTACTTTTGGGCAGTGGGTTGGTGGTTTCCAAGTGGGGATTGGCGGCTGGTTTTAGGAGCAACAATGTTGATTGTCTCCCTTGGAATTAATTCTTTGAGAATCCTTCCATGCATCAATGGGAGTTGCCAATTGGGTAAGCTGTCTAGATTGGGCTTCGTTCCAAGTTGTCCAGTTTCGGCTCGGGTCTGGGGTACCTGACCTGACCCAACCCATCTTGCATCATCTTCCCCTACTTGACAGAAACTCATCCTTGAGTTGACTTGGATTAATTCCTTCCAGGATGGTCCTACAAGTTGCCATAGTGCCTCTTCATTGACCCAATAATCTACCAATGTTGGCACCTTTTCGTCTACCCAGGCATTGAGAGTACTTACATTGACTGGTGGTGATGGTTCGTGTGTCAAGGACTTAAGATTACTAAGGATGGCAGCTTCTGTTTGTGTTGTTTTTACTCCAGGTTCGGGGGCTGGGTTTCCCTTGCAATATGGACTTAGATTAACCACATTAAAGGTTGGACTCGTTCCGAATCCAGCCGGGAATTGTACTTGTACCTGTTGGGTCCAGTCTTTTCAAGTATTCAACAAGGTCCGAACTTCTTGTTACACAGTTTGTCAGGAAAGGGTACCCCCCTTAAATGAACCATGACATAGTCTCCTTCATTGAATTCGACATGCAGTTTGTGGTGGTCAGCTGCCTTCTTGTGGCAACTGTTGGCTTCTTCCAAACTCCCCTTTATTTGAATGTGTATCTTGTGAATATGTGTGGCTAATTCTTCAGCCTCTATGCTACTTTGTCCAGTGTGGGGAAGGGGTGTACTATCCAGAACATTGGTTTTGTCCATAAGTGGCTTTAAAGGGAGACACCTGGTCGATTAGTTTCATATGAAGTATAAGTGAATTGAGCTTTTGCTATGACAGAATTGAGTTATGGGGATTGTATCCAACGAGGCTTCGGAATAAGTCCCCTAGGGACCAAATTACATCTGTTCATCCATTTGGGGGTGGTAGGTTCTCAAAAAATGAAGCTTCGTCCTCTTGAGTGCCCATAATGTCCGCTAAAAAATGACTTTAAATTGGGTGTCTCTATTCAAAGTGATAGGTTTAGGGATTCATGTAGTTGTACAATTTTCTTGAACAAGAGTCGGGCCACTTGCAATGCATCAGTGGTGCTCTTGCATGGGAAGAAATGCACCATCTTTTTAAATCGGTCAACGACCTTGTAGATGGAATCATTGGTTCTTCGAAGCCTCAACAAGAAATCCATGCTAAGATCTTCCTATGGTCTGTGTGGCATGGGCTGGGGTTGATACAAGCCATAGTTTCGTTGTTGTCCCTTTGCTAGTTAACAGGTCATACATTGTTTGATTAACTGGTTGATATCCTTGCACATTCGTTGGCAAAACTATCATTTGTGTACAAGGATTAAGGTTTGGTCACGGTTGGAGTGATCACCTAGATATCCTCCATGCTACTCCTTGATAATTCACAACCTGGGAGATCCTACCAGGATACATATCTAGTTACCCTGAATAGGTACTTGTTGATATTCATTGGGAAGCTTTTCTCATGATATCATTTGAAACCATGCTGAAGTTTAAATCGCGTGACGGTGTTCTGGAAGTAGTTCGAACCCAACTATTTCATATGATAGGGTCTTTAAGAGGTTTAAGGCGAAGGGCATCAACGACTCTATTCATGACTCCCAATTTGTTTTTGAGCACAAATATGTACTTGTGGAGGAAGGAAACACATTTAGCATGTTGACAATTGAGTTTCTTCTAGGTGTGGAGGAATCATACGGCCTCAGGGCCGTAAAACAAAACAAACTCTTTATGGCTCAAATAACACCTCAAATACCAAAGTGCTTGGATTACCACAAAATTCCAAGTCGTTAGTCAAATATGACCTATTGGTATCATTTAACTTTTCAGTAAAAAAGGAATATTAGATGCGCCTGCTGACTTAGGACAACACCCAAGCTGATATGGTAAGTGTCAAACTTCCCTATAAAATTTTCATTAACGTCGGGCAGGGCCAGGAGTCTCAGTGAGCATCTTCTTCACTTGGTTGAAATTGGCCTAAGCGGTGTAGCTACAGGAGAAAATTTCCCTTTTCATGCAATTGGTGTCAGGTGCATAAGTGTGCTGAAATTTTTGATAATGTAGCTATAAAAAAAATAGCTAACCCATGGAAATTTCAAGTTTCCATAATGCTCTTTGGAGTAGTCCACTTCATGGTCACTTTTACCTTTTCGTGTTAAATTTAATGCCTTGGATGGAGACCACGGAGCCGAGGAAAATTACACTTTCTTACATAAATGAATACTTCTTTTTGGAGGACTTGAAAGACTTAGCACACATGGGATAGATGATTGGCTGTTTCGGAATTGAAGATGAGGATATCGTCAAAGTAGACATGAAGGCACTCGGAGTGTTGGATAGTCCGAACGACATTTCAAGCTATTCGTATAGGGCCTTCTCGTGTCTTGAAGGTGACCGGCCCTTCATCCTTGGGCTAGATTCAGATCTGACGGTATCCACTTCGAAGATCGATCCTGGAGAATAATTTTGCCCAATGTAAAATGTCAAGCATCCTTTGGGAAGTACATCGATATATGTTGTTATATCTGTCATGGTGCACCTTTTGGTTAAACTGTTAGGGCGGCCCGAGTGAGATGTGGCACGCTTCCATGGCAAGTACATTGGAGAGAATTTCTTCGTAGCGTTCGATGGAGAATTTCCCCTGACATTTCCTTGTTGGCAATTTCTCCTTCCTCCTTAAAGATGGGACAGACCTCAGATGCTTTTTACATGGGTCAGTTGTTGACGAGACTGAGTTTAGGGCAAGTTCTTTTTTTTTAAGCCTTTTAATCATTTACCCAGGCAAGCAAGGAAGGGAGAAATTTTGAAATAAAGTTCAAGTAGTCCACCATATTATGATCATGCACCTCTTCTCTTGGGTGGTGCCATAGGTACGGAATATGTTGTTCCTCAGCCAGCTATCCTGTTGTTGTCCTCGTGCTGCAAGTAAAACATTGTGGATGACAAGGAATTCTGCCTCGGTGTCAGGTTCACACACCTCTTCTGCTTTGCCCTCATGATTGGGAGGGAGTGGTGGTTCAGTCTCATCATGTGGAAATTGTTCAACCAAATTGACTGAAACTTGGTTGCTTTTTGGGGGCATTTGTAACCCTTATGTTCATCCTTTACACACCGTAAACATTCTTCTCCACAAGCTTCTCTTTAGGTGGCATGTGTCGAGGCCCCATAAGGCATTTGGGCTATTCGGCCTTCTGGTTGGACGCTTAGGGCGCTGGCTGCTATCCTTTCCATGACTGGTCCTCTTGGAGGCTTGCTTTAATCTGGCCTCAGCTTTTAGAGACATTAGGTATGCTTATTCAGCTGTAATGGGATGTATCATTAATTCGTTGTGGATGGACTATTTTACTCTGCCTAAATGCTGAGCTAAAAGTTGATTGTCATCCTCCTGCAAGTTGGTTCAGATACTTGTAGAACTCCTCAGTGTATCCCACATGTCTTGTCTGATTGGTTTTCTGTTTTAGGAGGTGGAGTGTACAATGTCCGTGAATATTCCATGGGAAGTAACTTTTCATCCAGTTTGATCTTCATCTTTCCCCAAAGTGCTGACACCAGGATGCTCCCTCCTATCGTGGTTCAGCTGGTAATTTTGCACCAAGACAGCATGGGTTCTCAGTGTTTTGTGGTGACAAATCCTGCCTTCTGCTCCTCTATGAGTTCTTTCCATTTGAAGAAAGCATTGAATATGGAGATCCAATCACAATAGACCTTGGGATCCAACTTTCCTTCAAACTCAAGAACATCCTTCTGAATATGTTGTTTACATTTTCTAATTCTCAGTTGACGGCTTAAATAGAAAAAGATTACTGGGGGCACAACCGTCTCTGCGGTTTGTAGGTGGTGGTCAGGTGTAGTGGCAGATGGGAAGAACTGGAACTGGAGTAGCTGATTTCTAACCTGTCCGGTGTCTCTTCTGAAATGAGGAACACCATTGTGGGTTTTGGGCTTCTAGTTGGGTCAGCCATTTCAAGATTTCATCCATTGTTTGTCATACCTCTACGTTTGCTTGTCCCAATTGTCCAATTTCTTCTCTATTGTGAATTGATGAAATTGGGGCTGTGTGTCCTCCACTCAGAGATTCTCTGGCCATAATAAAGGATTTTTCCTCCTTTGATACCGAATGATGAAGAAAGATTTCTGGAATAAAATCTCACATTTATTGATAATTGATATTTGAATCACAAGGACAAAATGTGGGGAATCATTCACCTTTCAAAGGGAGTCACCTTTGGTAGTCATCTTTGGGACTTACTCACCTAGGTGTCGGGTTTTTCTCACCAACAAGAGGACTAGCTTCTCTTCGGAGATTATCTCTCACAGTTTACAAGTTTGGAATTCCAGCTTATCACATAACAAAAAGAGTGCTCAATTTAAAGAACAAAATGGTGATGGAAATGATTAAGTGGAGTTACTCCACTCGTCTGGAGGCTTGAAGGACCTGGGGCTGAGTACTCTTGGGTTGTGGGTTGGTGGTTTCCAAGTGGTGCAGTGGCAGCTGGGTTTTAGGTGATCCAATTTATCACTTCCGTTTTTTTTTTTCCCATAAAAAAATTACTATATTTAAAGTCTTTGGTTTTTCCTCTTCCTCTATCCCTACCAGTATCCCTATCCCTATCCCATAGGTATCATGTTTAAATCAATAAGGTTGGTTTTCTCTCTTGGAATTAATTCTTTGGGAAGCCTTCCTTGCATTAGTGGGAGTCGCTGGCTGGGTACTTCCAAGCTGTCCAGATCGGGCTTGTTTCCAAGCAATCTAGTTTAAACTTCGGGTCTGGGGTACCTGACCCATTCTGAATCAGCTTTGCTTGTTATGATTTGTTCGTACAAAACCTCTAAACTTCTGTTGGAAAGTAACTTAATAGTGTAAAATTAGATTGACTCTTGTTTGTAAGGGTAACTCCTCCGAAATCAATGGGGCCTAATCAGCCATGATATGCCTGGTTGACAAATGCAGAATGTTTTGGTTGCCACCTCTGATAACAAGATATTGTACTCTTTTTATGATTCTATGTAGCATTGGTGTTTCTTTCTCAATTCTTTATCTACTACAGACCTGCAATTAGTGCACCTATGTCTTCATCGATATTTTTGACTGCATACAGAGACATTGACGTAGGAACAAATCATAACTCATGGACAAACCCAAACAAATCAAATTCTATTCCAAACTGAAAAAAAATAAGAGTGCATTGTGCATTTATAGAAAAAGCTTCCTAATTTAATTGATTTTCTTTTGGGTTTTTTCTACCATTACCAAACATAAATTATTAATTAGGCTGTCCCCCCAACATGAGCTTGGGCTTCTCAGACTCCAACTTTGGGCACCCCTATGGGGAGGCATGTAGCATTTAGGTTGTCCTGCATGAATCTCCTCCAATTCTGAAAAGTTCGACCTCAAACTTAAACTATGGAAACCAGAACCTGGAAATGGAAGTATAGATATAAGCATATTCACATTTCATGTTGTTTCTTCTTTCGCACCTTCATCTCCTGGGTATGGCAAGGGATCCACGATGTAGATGATTACTCCATTTTCATCTACTTAAGTAATGATATCATCTAGTTTACCTTCAACCTACTCCTGCTTTGCAGGCTCGATCATTACCACAAGTTTCTTTGAACAATTCATGTGAATGTGCCCCTTCTTGCCATAATTGTGACACTTCAACTTATCTTGAAGTTGATACTTTGACTTCTTATGCTGAACTTTAACCAGTGAATCCTCCTAAAAATATTTCTGCCTAAAATATGTCTTCCTTTCAGCATCTTGGGCACTGTTGGAGCATGGTCAATTGGTCGAAAATATTGTCTTTTCGTTTGTTAGCTGAATATCTTCTTGTGATCCCCAGTATAAAGGATAATGCTCTGAGCTTCATTTTTCTCAGGCGAACACTGGCCCACTAACTTCTGAGACTATTTAGTGCAGGTTTCCACATTAGGGCCAACCATAGGCAAGTTACAGAGTTTGGAGTAGACGTCATGTTCATTATTCACTGACGTAAACTTCTGGATTATTAGTTCCGTCAAATCAGTCCACAATCTAAGAACTCTGTGCAGAGAGTTCAAGTTCCTTTGCCAAATGCTACAGTATCCCCTAAAACATACGACATCAATTTTAACCTTTTCGTCTGCATCTGTGTTCTGATAAGCAAAGATAGTTTACAGCTGATTGAAGTATTGAATTGCCTTCTTTATTCAAGTGGCATGCTAGTCAATTTCAATTCTGCATTAACATGTTCTTGGAATTGAAATTCAATTATGAGAAAAGGGAAATTGGATGTGAAGAAGCTGTATTGTGGAGTCTTTGGAGACCCCATGATTTGAATGGAGTTATGGTTGCAATGGTGAATGGTGAGACAATGTTATGCTCCTCTTATTATTAGTTGTATGTTAGATTAGTGGTAGCAATACTAACATGTTGAGCTGCATTAGTGCTGGAAAGAGTTGATATTGAATGTAATAAGGTAGGATTGATGTGCCATGGAGGATTGATAGTGTAAATGCCGGAGCTGTTATAGTTTGTTAGAAATTAGTTAGCTTCGGTTTTGTCTATTTGCATGGAAGAAATATCAAAGCTGAAGCTGAACCCACCTGTTGCCATTGAAAACTGTGGACAAATGTTAATGAAGCTCCAAAATTCTCTCCTCTCATCTCTATCTCTCATCTTCTATGTCCTTGTTGGTCTCTCTCCCCCCCTAATTCCTCAGTATCATCCCTTTCTTCACTCTCCCTCATATTTTCCACCTTTTTGTCTCTTAAATAATAAATTCTATCATTTTCCTAGTTATTCATTTAAGTGCAATACTTTATCATTAATGTTCCTAAAACAAACATTATAATTGGTATCAAAGCTTGTTTGCTGAGAATCTGGAGGAGTTGCTGCCTTTGGAGTTATTTAAGTTCAAGTAAGCTTGCAATTGGACTAAGAACAACTGCTACAGATTCTAGTGTTCCGTGAATCAGAATTTATGAATGGTGAAAGGCCAATGTGTCAGTAAACTCTGAGTTTTGCTTCTGTTTTGGCAAAGTAAAAGAAGCTGCAGTAGCAAACAAGAACTTATAAAGAGCCTGTCAATTTTCTTAATGTTTGAGTTATGTTTTTTAGAATATAATGTTTTAATATATTTTAGGATATGTTATGATATATATACATGTGAATAGAATTAACTGTGGGATTTTCTCTTAACTTCTTATATTATTACATGGTATTATAGAATGGTTACTTTCTAAACCTAGTCGCCGCAGCTGTCATTGGCGGTGGTAAAATTTTTTCTCCCGTGTTGATGGTGTGCCTCCTCTCCCTGAATCAAAGCTCCAAAGTAATCTTCTTTTCTATCCACCTTGGCTGCACCCATTCAACTGCCTAAGTATTTCACAGAAAACCCTAATTTTTTGAGTTAATCATTCAATTCTCCAAATTTGAGTGTTTTTCTCTATTATTACTTAATCTTGAAGGTCTCCTTAATGCTCCTTTGCAATTCCTGGTGAGTTTTTATCCTTTCTCTTGGTTGAGCGTTCAAACACCCATAGTTTTTGCTTGTGTTTGTTTCTGGGTGGGGATGCTATTTTGGTGTATTTTTAAGAGTGGACTCAATGTGCCACAAGTGAGAATTTTGAAGAAAAGGTTGTTTAGAGTTTGTTAGATTTGTGAAGGCGTGTTAGGCACTTGGGGACAGTGTGCTATGTGGGTGATTACATATGTTGTGATATTGGTGTTCTTTGTTCCTTGATACGTTATTGCTGTTATTTGACCTATAGGATTCGGAGCGATTGGTGTTTTTGGTATTTTGATGTTCTGTTTTGGGAAGTTGCTCCTGTTCCCTTTGATTTCTTCTGCTCCTTGTCGTAGCAATCGTTTCTGTTGTGGTAAAATTTAACATACCCGAATAATTGCCGGAAGCTACATGTCAAATCCACTAATATGCTTGAGTGGTCTATTATCCTATTTGAGGAGGAATATTCATGCTTACTTGCTCGTCAAGTCCTAGAGGAGCTCTAGATTTTAGTTAGTACGTTTGCTTCGGGAAGGGAATCTAAATGGTCTTTGTTTACAACTACTCTTGTTCAGAAGGTTATCCCACTACCTGTTGCTTGATGTCTCATCAAGATTGGTTGATTGATTCCGGTGCTTCAGAAACATGACTAGAGTTGCAAGTATCTTATCTGATTTTATGTTATGCTCTTATGCACACAACATAATTCTAGCAGACGGATCTTTTGCTAAAGTTAAACGACTCGGTTATGTTTATGAAATTCTAACATTACACTTGTCTCTTCAGTTTTACACTAATTGAATTTTCAATTTAATATGCTATTTCTAAGGAGGTTCACTCAAAAATGTAATTGTTCTGTGGTATTCTTCCAGATTCATTGTGAATTTTAGGATTTTGCTACAAAGAGGATTATTGATAGAGGTGGTCATATCTCACGAGATCTCTATTTATTGTAGGAATAACAAACTTAGTTTGGTGTTGAGGTTTATTGTTGGCTAAGCCATCCTTCTCTCTAGTCTAAAAAGGCTATGCGCCTATGCTTTAAAATTTATAGTTGGTTAGGCGATCATTCTTTCTAGTCTAAGAAGGCTATTTGGATATCCCAATCTTAATTCTATTATTGATTTATTTGTGAATCATAATAGTTTGCTAAACACCACCACAAGTTAATACTAGTTCATGTGCACAGTTTGAGTTAGTTCATTTGGATGTATAGGAAGCCTGTCATGTTTCCTGATGGAGCTTTGTTATTTTGCCACATTTGTCAATGATTATTCAAGAGTCAATTGATTATACATGATAAAACAACATTTTGAATTGTATTATATTTTTTAAATCCATGCTATATGGAATTGTGAATATTTTTCTCTTTTTTATTCGTGATTTCTATCCCAACATGGGATTCTATGTAAATCATCTTATCCCAATACATCCCAATAGAATGAGTGGCAAAAAAAAAAAAAAAAGAAAAAGAAATTTAATGGAAGTTACTGAAACTCTTTTAATCCAAATGAGAGTTCCAGCAATTTTTTAGATATACAATGTTCATAACTTGTTATCTTATTAATCAAGTTCCATCAACTATTTTTTGGTGGCAGATTTCGTATTATGTGCTATTTCCTAGAAAGCCATTATATTTACTTCCCACAAAAATTTTCTATTAAGTATGTTATGTCCACGATATTTACCTTCAAGTGACAAACTTTATCACACATGTATCTTTCTTGGATATGCTCCGACTTTGAAGGGGTATTAGTGTTTTTCTTTAAAATTAGGATGCTTTCTGGCATCCTTTAATGTCACAATTCATGAATCTAAATCCTTTTATTCTGAAGTGTATTCATTGATTCTATCAAGTATCTATTCTGATGATAATATTTTTATTTATGAGATTGTTTTTTACAATTATGTCTCCTTCTCCTACGCCTTTGTTACTCGTGCCTCCTTATTCTCCTGTGGATTGGGTCCATGGTCCTCGTTAGATGTTTGTTTCTTATGTTGAGCAAATCCTAAGCTAGCCCCTATTGACCTTGTTCTTCCATCTATAGAGACGGAGATTATTTTTCTGATTAGGAGGCCAATTTAGACCTTCGAATTGCATTGAGGAAGGGTCTTTATAGCCATGTTGGATATTCTTTGCCTATTATGTTTTTTATGCTGGTGTTTCATCTTCTCGGGTGGCTTATGTGTCCTCCTTGGATATATTAGTGTTTTTCTATCAGTATCCTAGGCTATTTTTATCGTGGTTGGTGGGCTACTATAAAGGAAGAGGTGGTTGCACTTAAGCATAATCTCATGTAGGATCTAGTCTTTTTGCCTCTCATGATAAAACCCATCGACTTCAAATGGGTCTACACGGTGAAACCCGCATGATTGTTTAGTTTGGTTGAAAACCTATTTAATGGCTAAAGGTTATACTTAGTCATGTGGGTAGGATTACACTCATATTTTTCTCTTTTGTCAAGTTGATTTTGGTTAGGCTTCTTATTTTGTTACTCTTCACTGATATGTACATCAATTAGATATCAAGAATGACTTCTTACATAGTGGCTTTTTCTAGAGGATATTTATTTGGAGAATTTACTAGGGCTTGTTACTTAGGGGGAGTTTGGGTCTGTTTGTCGGTTAAAAAAACCTTTGTATGGTTTAAAATAGTCCTTATGGGCGTGGTTTAGCGGATTCCATGAAATTATGGTTGAGTTTGGGCTCTACATTGATCACTCTGTGTTTTATCAATATTTTAATGCTAGGAATACTCTTCTCATTATACATGTGGATGATATTATTATTACTAACACCGATAGTATTGATATTGTAGATTAAAAATATTACTGCACAATCAATTTTAAACCATAGATCTTAGGAGTTTGTTTTGTTTTCATTGCATTGATTTTGACAGGTGCTATTATGATATTTTTCTTTCGTAAAGAAAATAAATGTGGATTTCCTTTGAGAGAGTAGTATAATGTATTCAAAACCTTGTGATGCTCTAATGGAACCAGGACTTAGTTATCTTTGGATAATGGGAAGATCTTTACTGAATTGGATAGATATTATCGATTAGTTGGTAAACTCAATTACTTTGCTATGAATCATCAAGAATTCAGATATTATCTTCTTGGCTAGTGTTGTGAGCTAATTCTTGCCTTCTCATGTTCTTTATTGGGAGGCTATATGGTGTGTTATGAGATATCTCAAGGATAAATTAGGATGAGGCTTACTTTTCAGCAATCATTGCTATACTCATGTTAATGATTTTTTAGATGCTGATTGGGCTCGGTTATTGTGTGATTAAAAGTCTAGTATCAACTATTGTATTTTTATTGGAGGTAACCTTGTATCATGAAATATGAAAAAACAAAATGTGGCAGCCTAGTTAAGCGTGGAATAAGAGTATCATGTATTAACACGTGTTATATGTGTAGTGATGTGGTTTCAGCAATTATTTGATTTTTTTGGTTGTATGAACTTTCGGGCTTTTAGCTATAGTGTAATAATCAATGAACTATCTACAATGAACCAAATCCTATATTTTATAAGCGCACAGAGTATATAGAGGTGGATTGTCATTTTGTTCGTGAGAAGCTCCAATATTGTTTATTTTATGTTCATTATGTGAGGATTAGAGATCAGTTTGTTACTACTTTTTTTTTTTTTTTTTTTACGAAATCCTTAATTAGAATTCGAGTTGCATATATTTTGGGCAAGCTCAATATGTATGCTCCAGCTTGAGAATGAGTGTTTGAATATATTGTTAGATTAGGCTTTAGGATATGTTGTGATATGTTTCTTTGAAAGGGATGGTTCAGTCTTTGTGGTTTATGTAAATTGTCTTATGTACATGTGAATACAAACAACGTAAGTCTGGAATTTCCTTCATTACTAGAAGCTATGAAATTACTTCTTCATAGTTTCTCATTAGTTTTCCATTTCAGAGAACAAAGTTGAGGTCTTAAGACGTAACTTCTGAATTTCTCCTTCTTTCTTGAACAAATCTTGTGCCTATCTTGATGAGTTCTTGGTACATCCACATTGAAATTTATTCGTCATATTTGTGTCCTACACAGCCCTCTCCATTCACACTTTGAAATTCAGATATTGTGATTCTTTCCTGTTCTGTTTTTCTACTGCTTAGCTCTTAATTTTATTAATCACCGCTGTACCTTGTTACTTTCTCTACCACAAGCTCGATCATAAATTAATAGGTTTTGTTCTTTCTTTGATCAGTCAAGAAATTATGGAGCCTACTAAAGTTCTATGTTGAAATTCATAAATTGTTGCACCCCATGCAAAGGAAATACTCTGCCAAGTTTTTGATCCTATTGGCTCTACTGAGAAGATTGTTTTTACATGAAACGCGGTTAAAATTCATCCAATATCCTCTCTATTGAAGAAGCAATCAATGAGAGAACCTTGCTTAATGGGAAAAATATATATTACCATTGTCATCATATGGATATTCAGTTCTCAAGTATTGATAAGATTGAATATCCTATCAGAATCCTTTTAGTCGAATTACATCACATCTTCCCAATTAATAACAATGTGCTGCACAAAGTCTTTTATTCTTTCGGGAATGTTTGAGGAAATTGTCTTATCACAGAATTCAATGGGTGATGATGCTTTCGTTTTGCAAAGAAAGAATCCCAACGATCATATTCATGAGAATAACAAGAATGAAGCTTCATTTGCAAAGTAGTGTGAGCTGTTGGGCCGCAAGGGATGTCCAAATTCTACTTTTTGATAATCAGTACTAGAAAAGGAGTGTGGAGGCGTGGAAAAGGAAGCCAAGCTCCAAGAGGTGTTAAAGGTAACCGTTTTGGAAGAACAAGAAATTCTATGACTCCGCCTTTTCATTCCTTTACAGCTTCAACTAAACTTGCTCGCCGAATTTACCATGGGAAAAACCTCATCTAAATTTGTGCACCAATCAATGACAGAAAATGTCCTATTGACGAAAGCAAACCCTGACAAGAACCACACCAGCACCATTAAACCTTCTTATGCAGATGTAAATCCCACGGGATTGAACTTTAAGTGCCAGGAAACAAATATTAGTAGGCATTGTTGCAGAAAATACCAACTACAAAACTTGGCTATGCAAGGCGGAATGGAAAACAAAAAAACAAGTTAAAACTAGAGACAGCAAAACAACAGCTTATGGTGAACTCTGTACTAGACACTGCAGTTAAAGTTCGACTTGGTTGTTTGCTCAGGACAATCTCATGACCCAGGAAGATGTTGGAGTTAAGGAACTGATGTCTGTCCAGAAAAAGAGAAATGAATCCTCAAGCTAGTCCAAGAAAAGCAGCGGAGAAGCAGCACCAGGATAAAGGAATATTTGCCAAAACCTTATCCCAAGATATGTCAAACACCAACCGATTATGTTAACAAGAAGGAAAAGGATATGGAAACCTCAGAAAGACATGTTGGACCAGCTGTTTTCTGAGCAGCCACAACCAGAGTGGCATAAAGGAGCAGAATTTAAGAATCTCTATTCCACTAGCAAAAGTTCAAGCAATCAAGAGTTTCTTAACCATATAAGTGGAGACTGAAGTTTTGAATTACGAGAATTGCCACTTTGCTCACAACTTGCCCTTGAGGACAATGGTGATCTTGAGGGGTAGGCATTGTCATGATACTCTTCGTACTAGATGTATATTGGACTACTGGTGATATTAGTGGCCTTAAATAGCATGATGAGAAGGTATACTAGTGCTTAAAAAGAGTTATTATTGAATATAAATAGATTGGCTTGATGAGCTGTAGCTACTATAGAGAATTGATGAGCCGTCAAGTGCAACTTCCAGGCTGTTAGAGTTAGAAGTTGGTTAAGTTTTTGTTTAATTTCTTAGCATGAAAGAAACATCATGGAGGAAGCAATATTAACTGCCCATGTTGTCTCTTTGGAAACTATGTGATTCAGATCAATAAGATGGGTTTTAAGATGGGAAAAATATCAAATCTATTCTGAACTTTTTATGTTAGTTACTGTGAACCAGCTGTGCAAAGGAAAAGGTAAGAGCCTTGTCCGTGTTGATTAAAACAAAGGTGACCAAGTATACGAGGCAATTGCATTACAAGGTCTAGAGAGGATCAAAGCTAAAATGTTTATAGCCTTGTTCTTACATTGCAAAGAGGCCGTTACTGTGGATTTTATTTGGTTGACGCAGTTGACAAGTCACTGGGCTAGTAAGGAATTTAGATTTGAAATTGGCTAGCCTGTCGGACATGGAAATTATATTCGGCTTGGGAAACAATCTTCTTCTATTAATAGTCAAATTTCTCTGAACAAGGCAGACAGTAGCTGTATGTAGCAAATCATTATCTTATGATCGAACCTGGTATTGTTGAATTGATGAAAGAATCAGCAAGGGTCAAGTATTTGTTACTCGTAATATTTTGCACATGTTGAAGGTAGTGGTGTTCTGAATGTTCTTGATATGAATGCATATAAGCCAAACAGATTTGACCTCTACAAGAACATGGCCTTGAGAAACATGGACCCAGTACAATTGAGTATCGGCTCATAGGGGCTGTGCGGAAAGGAAAAATACTAGGGGCTGAAATTAATTTATCTGATATTTTTATGCTTGAAATTTATAAGAAATTGTATTAATTACTTCAAAGCCCAAGGGATCAGAGACAGATAATAAATTGATATATTCTTTTCAACTAGAGAACAAGAAGATTTCTCTGCAATCAAATATGGCATTAAGTTTGAAAATAACTATCTTCTCAGTAACATGTTTATTTTACACTGGCTTCTTGCTATTCGTTTGCCTAGGAGGTTTTGGTTTCAAGCTTTCCGGTAAAATGTGAGACAAGAACTACTTGTTGAGATCTTCCCATCCTAAGAAGTGAACCTTATGTACCAAATAAGAACCCCCTCTCGAACATTATATAGGTATCTTTCATATCATTATATCCATTTTGTCATATATATATTAACAGGTGAAGTCTTAAATTTAGTATCAGAAAGAAAAAGAGAGTCCCACTAAGTTATACCAATTACTAGTTATTTATGTGAGATGATATGCCTTTTGTGAAGCTCATTAGTTGGTGCTTTTAGCACATTTCTGATGTTCTGATGTTGATTGCAGTTCTCTCAAACAAATATTGTCTTGTGGAGTTAGTTGGGGAGAGAACTGGAAGCTGATAGTGAGGATCAGCTCTGTGGGGTGTCAATGACCACTTGAATACCTAGGTGTCCCATGGTACACGTTGGGTTAAAGGAAAATTGGTGCGACTACAGGTCCTTCACAAATATTAAGTGCTGCAGCTTAATTGGAGTTATAAGCTAAGCCCCTTATAATTTGTTAGATCTTTTTAGCCTCAAAGACTACAAAGGTAGCATGTTTAGATATTAAAAGAGAGGTTGACGGAGATTATGGACATTTGCAAAATCTTTTTGGATTGGTGATACAAATTTGAAGGGTTGTGCTAAAATAGCTTGAGAAAAAAAGAAGTCTTAAGGAAGACAGATTTTTTATTACTAGGGGGAGGGGTGCTGGAATAAGCTTCTCTGCTCTATACATTTGATCATCCCTAGAGCTTGCTCTGTCTTAAGCCTCTTGTCTTGGGTGTATAGAATAAATATTGGCTAATATATATTAGTATTAGATATTGTGATATTGATATTTCTTAATACAATTACAAAATTATGATATGTCATCGTGTGAATGATATATTATCTGTTATTTAAAATATTGGCATAAATACCTGATATTTTCTGATATATCTGTCAATATTTGGCCCCCAGGTTTTGATTCGTAATATATATATATATATATATAGCGTCCTACACACCTGATGCCAATATATTTCGCTTAAAACACTGATACCAATATGGCCACAATTAATCCCGGTCCCGATACTAATACCAATACTTATATCTACGTCTAAGAGGTGTTGAGGGAGTTCCGCAAATGAGCTGAGTCAAGTTGAGCTTGGATATGTTTAGGCTTGGCTTGGTTTCTTTTTTATTGGGCTCGAGCATGACTCGAGCTTTATTCCTTTAGGTCAAACTTGGATCGGACAAAAAAGAAGGGTTCGAATTTATTCCTTTAGGTCAAACTTGGATCGGACAAAAAAGAAGGGTTCGAGTTTAGCTTGGGCTTGATTTGTTAATGCATTAACCAAGCTCAAGCTTGAGCCAAACTGAGCCTATTCTTTTGCTCAAAATTGACTACTTTGAGAAAGTTGACAAGCTCGGCTCATTTGTGAAGCTAAACTTGTTTTTCAAGTTCAGCTGGTATGAATAAGCCAACCTCAAGATTGTTTTGTTTGAGATTGTATTGATATGTGTACAATATTTAGATAATCACATCCATTTTGAAGTTCAAAAGAAAAAGATGAAACAAAAGTACCTGCTCCAACAAATGCCTATATTATACAAGCAGAACATTGGCTTTAATAATCACATCTACTTTGAAGTTCACATAAAATAAGGAACAGAACATAAGCTCCAAGAAATTCCTATACTATATAGGCAAAACATTGGATTCCTATAATAATTACATCCATTTTGAAGTTCAAAAATAATAAACAGAATATAAGCTCGACTAATTCCTATATCATATGAGAAAAAAATGGTTTCCTATAATAATTAGATCCAGTTTGAATTCAAAAATAAGAAACAGAAGTATCAGCTCCATTAAATTAGCTGACATATCAGCAATACAGGATTCCTAAAGTAATTTATCACATCCTATGAGGAAAAATATAGCAGCATGCTTGTTCTTCCTTTCCCCAGCTCCATAAAAATTCTCTGTTCTCTCAAACCATCAATTATAAAATCGCCAAAAAGGAGTATACTATTGTGGAACATTGCATTATTTGCTGCTTAGAAGACAGTGAAGTTAGTGTCATGAATTATTATTTATGATATCATGAATTCTAAGGCATTACACTTGAGCTCAAGTTTCTATGGCAGTGATTTCCTTAGTTCGCTCAGTGTCCTGTAACAAGAACAACAGAATTCTTAGTTAATGTGATGTTGAACTGTCAATTCAGAGCTTATATATTTACAAAACTTCTTTAGAGGAAAAAAAATCAGAGGATCCATAATGTATCTTTGTTTCTCTTTTAATTTCATAGAAACTACGAAGCCAGTCAGCTGTACAAACAATACTTGCACTATATTTGTTGACAAGATGCATGATAAGGATCAATAACTCTCCCACCAACACTAAAAGCAGATTCTAAAGCCACTGTAGTGCTCGAAATAAAAATATGTCACAGGCCATCTTTGTCAAGATTTGAAACTTCAAGTTATTTTCCTTTTACTGTTCTAATGCATCAAATTTTGAAGTTGTATCTTTGTTACATATCTAAGCATCTTCCTCCAAATATACATCCAACATTGTCTTCAGATTTCGTACCTTATCAAACTTTCTAATGAAATCATCAAACTTTAACCTTCCACTAACAATGCCCTTGCCTTTTACCACTCCATCAGATTGAGTAGAACTAGGTAGAGTATCATTTGATATGTTTTCCATAATAACTACAGTATGAGCTGTAATATTCATCATAAAGTTGGCATAAATTATGATGGATAATAGTAGTGTGTCGAGCAACTTCCTCTTCAAGGTCAATCGATGGAAAACAAAAGTTTTGATTATTTTATCTTATTTTTTGGATCTAAAACAGCTGAATTGGGATCAACAAGTTAGTTTCACCCTAATATTTGTCAAATTTACTCTTCATTTCCTTAGCCACTGCTTGCACATTTTCATTTCCACGCACATCTTATTCATCTATGACTAACTTCATTCTGCACAACTCTGGAAGAAACAAATTAGAAGTTGGATATTCTGACCTAGAAATAATAAGAGTAATCTTATTGAAAATACCAAGAAAAGAGCATATATCATCAACCTTTTCCCATTCCACATCACTTGGCAAATAATCATAACTTGGATCTCTTTGTTGATATTTTGGGAATATATCTTTAAATTCCAATGCAGCAACTAACATAGAATATTTAGCATTCCACCTAGTGCAACAATCTAAAATAAGCTTCTTTTAAGGAAGTTGTAATTGCTTGTCAATGTCACTAAACATGATAAGACGTGCTTCGGATGCTGAAATCTATTTCATATACTCATGGGCATGATGAATTATAATTTCAATTTTAGAGAGACCATTATGAATTAAAAGATTTATAATATGTGCAAACATCACATGTGAAACAATTTCTCACCAACTTCTAGAATGGTTTTAGATGATTATTCTTTAGCATCGAACAATTACATAATTATATGAAGCATTATCCACAATGATACTACAAACCTTGTTTTTTATTTCCCATTCCGCCGAACACTTACAGATAGCATTATGAATAACAACTGCAGTATGTGGAGGTGGAGCATCACAAAAGTTGAGAATCCTTTTTTGGCAAATTGCTTTTGAAATCCACAAAGTGACATGTCAAGACCATATGTTGGATCTTTTGGCCGGATTTCCACAAGTCTGTGGTCAAACTTGCTTTGCAAACATTTTTCAACAATGCCGTCATTTTTTCTCTCAATCTCATAGGTGGTCACCCGATCACTTTTCACCATAATTCGTGAGAGGTGGTAAGGAGTGGCAGTTTTCATTAGCAAGTTAAATAATTCTTACTCCATAAAATTAAATGGAAATTCATGGACTATAACCTTGTGAGTAGAAATTTCCCTTATCTTTGCATGATCATGTTTGACAATTTGCAATATACTCACTTTTTGACATGGTTTGGATAACTAAAACATGTTGTTGGCCTGATATTGAAGATTGACGACTTGTACATTTCTTAACATCTCAAAAATGTTGATGTAGCACCATCTTTATTCAACCCAAAGCGGTGCTTGCAATGAATACATTCTACCTTGCTCATTCCATTTTTAAGAGTGACTTCTTTAAAATCTTTGCAACATTTAGATGTCTTTTTCCTTTTCTTCTTTCAGTATGGGTTTGCATTTTCATCATCTGATGAATTGTGCTCAACATTTTCCTTATCTGCCTCAACCTCAGGATGAGCTTCTTCTACAACATTTCCTTCACCAGTTTCCATAATTGAATTTGGCGGTGAATCTTTTGTAGAATGAATTTGAACAAGATGATGTTATAGATTAATCAAATCATGAATCGATTGATTTGAAATTGACATGCTTTAAATATATCTAAATATAACACATGAGAACAAGTTAACATGAGTGAAAGGTTGTTTTAATTTAACCAAATCATGAACAGGCTAACTGAAAATCACCGGTTCAAAATATACTATTTTCATACACTTGCATTCACATATAATCTGATTGCTTCTTTTATCAAGATTAAAATCGGAGATGAATCTCACTTCTTACAAATCTTTAACAACACAAATTATTGTTCTCAACTTCTTAACCTGACGCGCTCAACCTCTAACCCAATGACACAATAACACTACTAAATAAGAGGAACAAAGATTTCAGAGCACCTCACAAGCAAAAGCCAAGGCTTTTGTTCAAGTTTAAGCTCCTATGCGCAGTGAGAACATGTGAACAGCCAAAAAGCAAAGGAAGTAGACATTGCTAGAGTCCAAATGTTTCTCTATGTAGTTTTGTATGTATTCTGGATTGTCTGGGACTGTGGTGTTCACAATTAAATGTTCATTGTTTAGTTTTATTATGGTGCAGGTAATTGTCATCAAAGACATCATACGAAATCTGCAAAAAGAGAATTGCAATTATGTTTACATAGTCTATGATTTGATGGATACTGATTATTTCAAAGCTTGATTATCGTCTTGCGCCAAAAAGCAAAATAAAAACAAAATGACCAAAAAATTCAATTTACGAACAAATCTGACATGTTTGGATCAAGTAATTTGAACAGATTTTGAAAAATGAAGAAGATAGAAGAGAAGGAAGAAGAGGTAGGATGGCGCCTCAGGCCTCTCAGCAGCAGAAATATGAGTTGCAAACTTGAAAACCCTAGCAAAAATTTTCTTAAGCACAGCAAGTTTAATCCTTCTAGATGAGCAGTTTAAGGCCCATCAATTATCAAGCCCATGCCATTTTAAATTATAGGCAGAGTAAGCAGGCCACTTGAAAGCAAGCCATTATAAGTTCCCTATGAGCCTTTTAAAACAAATTTTCAAATTAGTCTATTTAAAAGTCATAAATGGATATAGCAACAAGCCCATTAACAAGTCAGGTATTGAGCCTAATTGAACTGTTCATGAGCCGAAAGGTGTCAAGCCCAGCTAAGCTCGGGCTTGGCTTGTTTATCTAACGAGTCTCAAAATTAGGATTGGATGTTGCTTTTTTGGATAAACAAAAAAGCTTGAACAAGCCTTAGTCCATCTGAGCCTCCGAGCTGTTCACAAACGGCTTGGTTAATTTGCAGCCCTAGTTAGGCTGGTGAAGAATATGAAAGTGTGGACTGTGGAGTGAAGGGAAGGGACAGATTATGGGAATGAAAGACAAAACAATTATATGAGAGGGGAAGGGACACGGAAAGTCCAGAAAAGATCACAAAAGCCTTATGGGCTTGGAGAAAACTTCTTGCCATCAGGGTCATCTGGTGGTTTTATAAGCTGTCAGATGCAGGCTGAAACAAGATCGAGCGGTTGGTAGAAACAGAGTAAGTTCATCATGGCAAAAGCATTTCAGCTTTAGAGACCCTGTGGAGAAAAGGTGAAATGTATCAATGTTATTATCGTCCATCGATCTTAAAATTGGGTCATCAAGGGTTGGATCCTGTAGTGGCTCTATAGGGAATGATTGTATGATCATTATTTAGGTAATGGTTTTGTTTCTGGTTACGAACTTGTTTTGGAATTGGAATACTAGGCTCCTATCCCCCACCCCCATGGGGAGGATGCCCAACTAGTATGTAATTGATGGTTAGGATTGTCCAGGTTCCCCAGGAAGCAAAGGGCGAAAAAAAGAAAGAAAGATTTTTTGTCCTCGAATATTGCGTGAAAAGTTCAATTAGCTTACGAAACTTCTTACAAATCAATAAATAGAGAAAGAGTTCCCCAGATCAAGATTTCATCATATTAGTAAAGAAAGGACTTTTGACACAGCGGTATGCTGATATTTTTTTGGTCGGGCGATTGTTCTATGCTTGTTGACCATGTTTATTGGCATTTCTTGTCCGAAAATTTAGTATTGCCTGACATTGTTTTATATTTGTTTGAGGAACGTGTTGTTTTACTAGTGGGATATCATTATAGGCACCTGCTGTGGGTTTCACCGATGCACATACTTATCATCAGGTACTTGCCTGGGTGATAACTAAATTTATTATGATTTTGTTTGGCAGGATGAGGGTAAAACACCACACGTATACGTTGAAGTGGATTTTAAAGAGGTGAAAGTTCGAAAACTTCAAACTGACTTTTGTGAGCTAGATTGTGCTTCCTTCTTATGTTGTCTTCTCTGCTAATCAAGGAGGAGTTTTGGCGACTGGGCATGCATTGTTTATTGCAATTGGTGAAAATTGACAATTGCATTGTGCCAGAAGTATATGAAACCTGGGTTCGAAACATTGGTCTACTTAGCCGTGCTTCCTAGACCATGCATCAAATTTGCAAATTCCATCTGTCAAAGGACAAGCATATGTGTCTCTTTATTTGTTGATTATTTATTCATATGATGATTAAGAATGTGAGATAGTTCAAGTATCTGCTTTCAGGTTACTAGTAAGAAGGCAGCTTTAATAGGGACTCACCATCAGTTGAGGGAGAAAGTTGGTACAACAGCATCAATATCACGAGGTAACAATGTTGATGGATGCTATCCAGATTTCTGCAATTGACAAACATATTTAAGATTACATAAATCTGTGCATCTGTGCACATCCAAATTTGTGGAGCTTGTGGTTCTTAGCAGATGCTGAGGTGGATGATAATCTTGGCCGAGTTCACATGCATTGTTATTTTATTTTTTTGGTCATCTGCTCCTTGATCTGTGTTTTTGTAATCCCTGAGTGTTATGTTGATAACTAGGCCCCCAATTCATTATTTTCCATGTGCAGTCTTCTGAGTCTTGAAGATATTTTAGTACAAATCATCAGTATTTGACAAGGATAAAGAACTCCCTTCTTTGGGTAATGCCCCTCCTGTTTGCAGACTGCTGATTGTTTCGAATATCTGTTTGAGGGGACTTCCTGGCTAATTTTAACATTGAGAAGAAATTTAGATTGAGGTGTATTATATCTAGACATGGCTTTTCTATTGACTCGCAAATCTGCAAAATTTCAATTAACAATCCTTGAAGGATTATTGGTTTTATTAGAAGAAAACCTAGTCTCTGATGCATTTGGACTAGTATGAAATTCATTCTCCAATGCACAAGTACTTGATGCATTATACATGATGAAGGATTTATTAGAGGCTGTACTAGTGTTTTCCCACCTTTTAGATGGTTGCTTTTATCCTCATACCATTATTTCAAATATAGGCCAATAGCAATTGATAATAGTATCTTCTAATATAGTAATTTTTCAATACTGAAAAATTATCGATATATGTCTCTCTATTAATGATGCATTGCATTACATTGGCCAATATGTTTTAGGCAATTTTTTTTTGCTTTGCTTTTTTTTTTTTTTTATTTCAGAAGCTCAAATTTTTATATTTTAAGTGTTCATAAGTTTTTTAAGAAAGTTGAATTCGCATGCTTTTTAAGAATATAAAAAATGCGTATACCAAAATATTTAGGGTACTTTAAGTGACTAGAAGGATATTAGTCATGTTTTTAGAGGTATAAAACATATGTTGACCAAAATATTTGGGGTGCTTTTAGTGACTAGAAGGATGCTAGGCTCTGTTTAATAAAATTGGCTAAAGCTCTTTAGATATGAAAATATATAATAAAAAGATGGTCAAATTTTAATATATTACTTACTTTTGATATGGTACTGAGAAATTATTTTGGCATTCATGATATTAGAAACCGATACGTATCATTCTATACCACCGATATCAATACAATCATGATCTAATTCTTGCCTCATACCAACCTTCAATAGATTATTGTTTGAATAGATGGTTAAATTCCTTAGAGCTTTCTGCAATTGCAAGAGTTTTCTTTTTGATAGAAGGATCCTTGTTGCGAGTCCCAATACTACTTTCCTAGAATTTCCATGTTGTGAAATATTATTCTATATGGGTGGCAAAAATTTGGAAAAAATTAAATAATTTACACTAAGTCTTGTCTCAAAGACTCTGTTATTATGTTTTCACCATCTATCTCCTCTGACCGCTATGTATTCAAATGAAACATGTAAAGGTTTTATAAGTTCTTGCAATCATGTAAGTTCTTATAAAGATTTCATTCTATAAAGAAAATATTGATATCGGTTATAGTTGTATTAGTATTGGACATATCAAATAATATGTAAAGGTAATGAGTGTATTGGAAGTAAAACATTTTCTGAGAACTATAAGGTAACAAGAAAATATTGTTGATATATTGCGATATATCGCCAAAACTATAATATTTCTTAATTTTGCTGCGACATCAAGGGTTGATATGTTGGATATCGGCCGATATTTTCACCCATACTCTAATCAAATGAAGCATGCAAAGACATCATTTGTTAGTCGTGAGTTCTTCCAAAATACTGCTTTAGAATATCTTTACTATGCAGAGAAAGGGGAAGTGCTTGGTGATCACTACAAACTACTTCCTGTTGATTTACGTGATGTAAAAAAGTTGGATGATGTTGTGACGTTGGCCAATCTTGATCCTAGGTATGTGCACAAAGCCAGTTCTTTTTTAATACACAAACTTAGTCCTTCCCCCCACCGCCCAAAACTCTGAATTTTGTCATAAAGCTGTCAAATTTTGAACATCACTATTGCTTTCTTAAGAAGATATGAATCTTCTGTATTATAAATTATGGATGACACTTCCTCTTTTTCTAATCCCAGAGGTACTTTTATTTTCCACTTTTTCAGTTAAATGACCATGTGTTTTTAACTGATTCTGCATGATACAGTACATCCTTTTGTAATATTTATATTACATATTTTTTTTTTTCTTGCCCTGTGAATTTGAAGTCTTAACACGCTGGTAGATCTGAGTAGAGCTTGGATCTCCATTAATTCAGCTATTTAATTCTCAACTAGAATTTCTTGTACTAATTGTATCATTATTGTTTACAATGTATGGTGAGCAATCATTAGATGCTTATTCTGATGTTGTTATCAGCTTGCCAACACTTATCATTGCAGAATGTGTTTTGATATACATGGATCCAGAGTTGACCCGTAATATAGTTGGTTGGGCTTCAACAAAATTTTCTACAGCTATTTTTTTAATATATGAGCAGGTTTTGCACCTTTTTAATATTCATCTCCATTATTGCCATTTATTTGTTCACCATTTCCTCACCATGTCATGTGCTTACAGTGCGTATAAATTCCTTGTAGATCCATCCAAATGATGCTTTCGGGAAGCAAATGATAAGGAATTTAGAGGTACGATCATTTTTAGTTCATTGTGTAGTTAAAACCATGATTTCGACACATTCACATTAGACACACTTTGTTATGTGAAAGGGCTTTATAAACTGGTACTAGTTGAAAATCTAAAAAGATTTACTGGGATTTTTTGATAAGTAAAGTGCGTTGCTATCCGAGTGGGATACTAGTA
This sequence comes from Nepenthes mirabilis, assembly GCA_025585075.1. NCBI lineage: Eukaryota > Viridiplantae > Streptophyta > Magnoliopsida > Caryophyllales > Nepenthaceae > Nepenthes > Nepenthes mirabilis. The sequence goes on along the minus strand of JAODPA010095599.1, from coordinate 22,062 downwards.
TAATCAGGCATACCTAAGTTATCAATCAGCATAAATGAAGATCTGACACAGGAAACAACCACCAAAACTTTAAATTGATATCTATAATCTATCCAAAAAAAAAAGCTTAGGCATGACTTCAACTTGTGCACTGTTCCGCAGCTGAACAGGTTGCTTGCATAGCCCCTTAAGACTCTGAGGAGGTCCTTCTCAGGGATGAAACATCAGTATTGGTCACGGTAGTATTAATATTAGATAATACATATTTGTGTCGGATATATCAAAAGAAAAAGAATTTCTAAAAATCATAGTCTCATAATGTCATATTGGCTGATATTTTGAATATTAATATATTGTGATATATCATCGATATGACAATATATAGTGATATTATCACGTTATGGAAATATCAGTATGGGGAGCTGAATACCAATATATATCGGGCATATTTATATCAGTGTTCCTTCTCTTCCAGATAATGTATCCAGGGCAGCATAACAAGGACCTAGCAATCCCTATCCGATGTATGCTTCCACAGAAGCCAATGATTTATGTGCTCTGAGTGGTGTATAGCTGCTTTCCATAAAAAGATGCTGGAGAGAGATATTCATCAGCTCATCAGCAAAGCTCACACAAAGCTATCCATTTGCCTTTCTTGTCCAATCAACACATTTGGTGGACAAATTTCCCTTCATCACTCTTCAAAAGATAAACAGATGCCTCGGAATAATAGCTCTATTTCATAACAATCCACATTACCGTTGGACTATTTAGAAAATTTTTTACTCCCACAATTTATGCAGCATAGCAAGCTTACCCCTCTTCTTGAAAGATGAAAGCTTACCATTGTACTTTGGGGCAGTAGTTTTCTTTGAGAGAGACTAGACATCCTTGCTAGCCAAATGATAGGTATATACCTATCCATTTAACCGACAAGTTTGTGACTCAATAATGATGCACCATAATAGCTTGACTACAGCTGCCCTCTTTCAAGTGCTTGGGGATCTAATTCCTAATATGCCTAAAGCATCGAAACTTCATGCCACATGATAGATGGCTTTCTTTTGTTCCTCTCATAACCAGACCAGAGGATCCTGGAACAACTTTCAGTTTCATCTAAGCAGCCTTAGGTAAAAGAAAATGGTGCACCAGTATACAGTAGCTTGCATCATTACAGACTTGATTGATTGTGTCTTGCCTGCAATATAAGCAGTAAGAAATCCAAGATTTGATTCTATCAGTTATCCTGCTATAAAACTTCACAGTCATCAATCTGTATGTATGTGTAATCTCAATGATGAATCGTTTAATCATTTATGTGTTATATAACTCATACTACTTTGATTGTTTAGAATTATTGTTTTGGTATGCTCATGACTTAATATTTGAATTCAATGGACTAGAGGGTTGATGATTGACTTCTTTGCTCCCTTTTCATTGTCTCATTAGTATTTGTCTTTTTCTGCCTAGGCCCCAAACTCATGGTATTGGACACAAGGTATTCAAACCATCCCAAAATAAAAAGTGGTTCACTATATTAGACTCCCACATCATGGGGTAATGGGAGAGTTAAATGTACACAACTTTGCCTTACAATGTAAGGAGACTGATTTCGTGGTTTTATCTGGTGTTCATTGGGTCACAATGAAGAAAGCTTGTCATAGCACTAAGACTTACCCGTTGAATAATTATGAAAAGCTTTAGAAATTCAAACGGCCCTAATTTTTGAAAAAAAATTCATGCGTGCCAGTCTGAACATTTACCATCTCTATTCCTCTCCAGAGTCGTGGGTGTGCACTGTTGGGCATATATGCGACACCAACTCTGGAAGCAAAAGAAAAATTATTCTTGCATCAAGGATGGCAGGTATATTGTCATTACTTTCTCTACAATGAGTTTCCTACGCTTTCTTTATTTTTGGTTTTTAACCGTGTTGATAAGTGCATATCCAAGTTTTATGAAGGATGTCATTTTTCATGAGGGCAGGCTTAGAGGGCAGAATTTAGCAATTAATATGACTTTCACTGATGTGACCACTAATTCCGTTTGAACCTGTTAATTAGGTTCATCAATTTATATACAATGATTATTATTTTCACAGGTATGTTTTGTAGTTCATGAACTACCAATATTAACTTCTTCACCCACTTAACCATATGTTGTTGGAAGCCTAGTTCATAGTTCATCTCTCATGTTTTTATTACGCCTATACATACGGTTGTCTTCTAGACGGTGGTGCAGTTTAAGAAATGAGTTGATGCAAGACTTTGTATAAAAATAGAAATTGCATATTTGTAGTGTTGACAGAAAAACAGTGTAATGATGTTAAGGATTCTTGAGTCTTTTTAAATTTTGTTGTTGATTTGTGAATTTATATTTTTGCATTGATTCTGATGTACAGTTTGAAGGATTATATTTTGGCATATATCTTGCATTAAACCATGCATAATGGAGGAAACGGATTTGTATAAATGACATTTGGGTTTTAAGGCTTTATTGTTCTTGTAGTCAAATGGATCTAGCTACAACTGGTAGGGTGGTTGTTCTTACAACTTGAGATGAGACTGCAAGAGCAATCTTAGGAGACGGTGTTGGTCATGGTCTTCTGGGGGATAATTGAGTGAAGAGCAAGTTGTCATATTGGGTCAGTGTCTCAAACTGAAGGGTTTAGTTAAATAGTGTCTTAAACTAATTGGAGTTGCAAATCTTGATACTGAAGTTTCACATGAAGGCTTTCATGAACAGAGAGACTAATAAGATTTTGAGAAGGATGTAAATGAAATATGTGAAAGCAATGCTGGAAAAGAAGGAAGAAAAGATGTTTTCAAATTAAAAAAAAAAAAATGCAATCCATGTCAGCATTTGCATGCATATGCTAGAGATGTAGGATCTCCATGCTAGGTATGGATAATTTCCATGGTGCTTCTGTTAATTGCAATTGTCTAATATTACCCAGTAAAGATTGTATAATTTGTTGATTTTGAGGCAGGAGTTGGAGGAGGAACTTATAAACAAGTACAAAGAATTATGGTGGCAAATCATTGATGAGTTTACTCAAAATGGATTGTGGTTATGGAGACGAATGTTAACCTTTGATATGGTGAAGCTAAGATCAGTTGTCTGTGTGTGATAATGAATCATGAATTCTTGAAAGTAGTAATTAGCCTGCTGGACATGAATTGGAACAGGTTGATGATGGCAGGATTGATTCACAATGAAAGTAGTGTCAACTTGCAAGGTTTGGCAAAATAGGAAACTGATTGTGACCTGGGAAGAGAACAGAAAATAATTGACTAATCAAAGTTCCCATGTGAAATATATACAGACGATTTTGTTTTGTATTTTATCCCATGTGCATTTGACGTTGTGCATAAACTGAGTTACTATTGAGGAAGTGAATCAAGAGCAAAAGTTAAAATTAGAAAATATCTATTTTGGGAAAACATTTGTGAAACACATATTTTTGTTGAGAAATCTTGTTTGCTTGATAAGTCATGTGGTGACTGAAGGAAAAGAATCAAAGGATTATATGAATGGTTGCTGGTCACACGCTCTAATTCTGGAAGCATTGGCTTTTTGAAATCATTATTTTTAAGCAGTAGTCAGGGATTATTGGTTGGTTTGAATTTTTTATGGTGGAATGGCTTGGCATCACCTACCATACAGATGCACCACAAGACATGGCTGATTAAATCTTGTTATTTTGTGGATAATTTTCTATATTTTGGCTGTTTTTACTTTGAAGATTAATTCATATATTGCATGTTAGCTCACAAGATGTTTAAAGGGATATAATAGATGGAAAAGTTGTTCAATCCAAGGGAGCAAATATAGAGGCAATTTATTAAAATTCAATATGAAACTTTGCATGCATGGCAAGATTAATCATGCGAGACAAAGTTCAATCTTCACAAAAAAGGGCAAAGCACAGGTAGGAAAATTCTAAAGGCGATTATTAAATAGTCTTGTTTGTGTTTATGGCTTTCCATCTCACAATATCATGTGGGGATGAGTCTAGAAATCTGCATCTAGCTAGGTTCATGGGCCTTTTACTTGGGCTCATGCACTGGGTAGATATTTTTCAGAGTCATTTGATGCTTTCAGGTCCCATTTTATGAATTACTTATGTTAATTGCGATGTCTATTACATGTTCTCGGAAGCTTAGTCCATTTTCCGCATATTTCTAAGTGGCCTTTCTATGTGGGGTTCATATAGATGGAAGGTGAATTTAGTGTAGTGAAATTTTCAGTTAAAAGGGTGTGTGAAAAACTTGTGGAATAAGAGGCTGTTCCTTGAAATTTTCTTTTGTTTTATTTAAGTTGCATGTTGGGTCTAATCTTGGCTTGTAGTCTGCTGGACTCACCTGAACCTGGGGAGTTGTTATACTCTTGACTATTAAACAGTATGGTATGTTATGTCTGATAGTTGGAGATATTAAATGTTTCAGTATTTGGTGTTTGGATATTAGGTCATTAATTTCGGCACGTTTGCTCAAAAAACATTTTCTGAAGATGGACTACTCATAGTTGTTATGAATGCACACACGGAATGCTTTATGTTGTGGTTGGAATCAAGTTTGATCATTGTTATGGTACATTGATATGCGGCATTAGACTTTGCATACTTACCTTTTCTGCTTTCTTTTTTACCAGATGTTCCCTTCAATTTATGGTGCTCCTTTATATTTTTTTCTCATGCTTTTTCCCCTTTTCCAGAAGGCACTTGCCTGGGATATGCTCAGAGTTTACGGTGAATTTATTGATGCTCAAGAAAAACGCAGGTGGATGCTTCTTCTGGTTTTTATTCTGAATAAGAGAAAATCATTATCATTTTGCTTTCATTTATGCAAATAATGGTACATCAGCTGATGTATCTGGGTAAACTCTTAATTTGAAGCCACAAGGACATAAATGAAGCTATTAACCAGCAAATAAGTTGCTTTCATGTTTACAGTAAGGTTTGGAAAGTGTCTTATATCTCTTTTCAAAATATCTTTCCTTCTATATGAAAAGGAAGTGAATTTCTTGTATTCTAATCTAAATATTGCCTACTAAATGTCTTCATCATCTTTCATTGGGGTATCTTAGTTCTTGAAATTCAGTCACAATTTGAAGTGTGTTTTGCTGAGGGGCAATATATGCAAGTGTTCCTTATTGTTATTCTTTTTACCATATAGTTTCACGGGAATATTTTAAAGAAAGTACTGAGAATAAATTTGCTCGATGCATATTACTTCCAACCCCTTCGTGAATGCATATTAGCACATTTGTGGGACAATGGTAAAGAGCATAGCTTCCATCTTTCAGGTGCCTGCCTGTAGTTATGAAATAATGCCATACTTCAGTAATCTTTCATCAGAGTTCCATTGACCTTTCTATTTGTTTGTGCATTTGTATGTGCGTGAACATGCAGTGGAACTCTCCTGTATCTGTCTTCTTTTTCTCTTTATCCTTTTCTGGAAGCTCATCATTTATTTTTCCTTTAGTATAATCCGACAGCTACTTTTATATTCTTTTCTTGATCAGAATCGAGCGTCTGGAGTTATTTGATGAGTTTGAGGAGTGGCACATGATGCAGGCAAGTATTGCTCCTTTACAATCTTATCATACTAGCTGAGTGGATATGCTTAGATGATATTAATTTGGGGAAAATGTAGACTAATATGACCAAGTGGGTTGGCAATTTACCTTGATGTTTGCATTTATTTTTGAATTTGATATGAACTTGTTGGCTTATGAGCTTCCAGGCTTACTTTTCATTGTCCACTATTGTCTTAATTATTCACTTCTGGAGAATATGCAGTATGTTGACCCTATTTATAAAATTTATTCTTGTCATGTTATATTGTGAATATGATGAAAGAAAGCAAAGCCTCCTTTGGCATGAACACAGAAGGATTGTGGATGATGGCTAAAACTTATATTTCAAAATGTTCATAATTTTACCCATGAGCTCATGCATGGGCATATGTGTATGTCATGTTGTTGTTTGTGAATCAAATCAGGCGGCCAACTGTCCACCTTAAATCCCAGAAGCAGTTAAAGCGGTCTGAAATTGGGAATTTCAGATGATATCTCAGCCACCTCTACATCAACAAAGCCTCAAAATCTACTGAGTGGGGTGAATTATATGATTCCGCCTCTGTGATTCTAACTGTTCACGCCAATAGTTTTGTGAGAACAGATTTTTTTTTTTGGTAAGTTTTGTGAGAACAGATGCAATTTCATATAATTCTTTATCACCTCCTAGTTTTTAAGGCCTAGCTATTTTATTATTATTGGCTCTAATCTCATTCAAATCTTCTTTTCTCGTTGGCGTTTCATTAGGCATATTTTAAGTGTCTATTTCACTTTAATTAGACATACATTTGAAATTGTTCTTATAATTCATCTTTTGTCATTGGCATTTCATTATGACATACATTTTAAGTGTCTGATCCATTTTAATTGTTCTTATGTTATCTCTTTTTCATCAATGTTCTCAACAGATGTGTAACTTTAGTGGTTAAGTTCATTCTTCAATGTTCTCTTTCCCCCATATAAGGGTGCTTGGCACTTTGTACAGCTCAACATTGAGGGAATAACCACATCAGCATCAAGTAGGCATGAGGACATGAGTAAGAGGCGTACAAAACAACTCATCTTTGCTCAGTTGTAGCTGCAAATCAGTAAACAAACCGAGGAAGAAAGCAATAGTAATACAGATTGCTGAATCTGTTATTCAGCAACTAGGAGGTTAGGAGAAGTTAGTTGTTTGTGACCTTTTATGGTTGCTTTAGGCACCAATTACTGTTGCAAGTAAGTGTAAATCGTGAATAAGCAGTTGTAAGCAATGTTAGTATATAAACTGATGTAAGAGCATGTTGTAAGCAGTTTTGGAATCAGATTTGTTGTGAATTGCATGAGTACTTCCTTGGAAATTACAGTTGCCAAGTATCTCATCTTCTTTTGCCATTTCTTTGCCTATTTTTTCCTTCATTCTTCTATCTCAAATCCCTATTTCCTTATTCATCCCTCGTTAGCCAGAATCTGGACATCTCACTCACAATTGGTATCAGATTCCGGTTTATTCCCACCGCAATATTTCAAATCACAATGACCAACAAGAAACATTCAATGGAGGAACAATTGAAGCAACTACATGTATCTCTGCAAGAAGAACAGAAAGAACAGGCCCTGATGCAGCTACAAAACATTGATCAAAAGCTGGATGACAGATTCAGCATCATGGATCAAAAGACTGAAAATTTCATAGCTGACATTACACAGTTGCTGTCCAGCAAACCATCTTCCACTTCCACCACTCGACCTGCAAACACCTCACCACAACAGGTCGTATCAGCTTCCCCTCCTTTATGTGTCCCTATTCCTACTACCATTCCTCAAATGGAAATTTTCAACGGATTTCAACCCACATTTAATCAACCAAAGCTGGACATTCCTTCTTTTGATGGAAACAATACAAGATCTTGGATTTTTCGTTACCAAAAGTACTTTAGTTTTTACCAAGTTCCTCCACATCAAAATATTGAAATTACATATGTATATCTTGAAGGTAGAGCAGCCATTCCGAGGCTATTGCACTACAATGTTGCACAACTCTTGGGAAATTTTCACCAATGATTTGTGCTAGTGACTCAGTGACTTCTGTCGATATTGTGGAGGAGTTTAACAAACTCCAACAAACTTCTTCATTAGAAATTTGAAGATCTAAGAGCCTTAATGTTGCAACAAAATGAAACCCTCTCGGATGCATATTTTGTTTTTAGTTTTTTAAGTGGCTTAAGGATGAATTGAGGTTGAGGTATATGGTGAAATTGTTGAACCCATCTTCTTTGGCTTATGCCTTTCATATAGTATCTTTACAAGAACAATCCATAGAAGCAATAGAAAAGAAAGTCAAACCTGTTTTTAGACCGTCATTTAGATCTTTTTGCCTCATACTGAACCCAATCACATACCCCGCAAACAGTACCTTTCCAAACCTGAATCTTCTCTTTCTAACCAACTATCCCTTGATTAGAAACATGCCTAGGGATTATGCTATCATTGTAATGAAAGATTTTCATCAGGCTACAAGTGTGTAAACCGGCAATACAACGCCATTGCCACTGAATCTGCAGATGCAACAGAGGAGGAGCAACAGTTGCAGTATTTTACTTATGAAGAAACTTTTGAAAATTCTGTCCATGCCTTTTCTGCCCATCATTCCAATAACACCATCAAGATTAAAGGAATAACATATGCACATCTATATCTTGATTTACTGTAGGAGTACATAGTTTTTTGGATCCCAAAGTATAGCTTCTGCAAAGTTCCAAGCAATTCCTTCCAGTTTTCTTCATGTCACTGCTGCAAATGGAAACTGAATGATTAGTGATTCTCAATGCCATTCATTTCCTTGGTCAATGCTAGGCTATGAGTTCCAGTCAAATTTGAGACAACATCAATTCAGGAGGTATGACATGGAATTGGGAGGTATGACAACATCAAACTTTACCAAACTCACCATCTCATTCAAATATCATGACAAAGATAAAAGAGTTACATGGCACTATTGAATCTGCTTCCTTAGCAAGTATATCAGGCAAGACACTAAAAAAATTGGTCCAATCAAGTCAAGGATTCCTGGCTCAATTCTTCTCAATCAGTGCTACACCTTAGGTATACGCTCACCCATCTATTCAATGTAATCTTGATTCTTTTTAGGATGTCTTTGACATACCACATGGACTGCAGCCAGCAAGAAGTTGTGATCATAAAATTCCTCTAATTGCCAATGCAAAAACTGTGAATTTGAGACCCTACAAACTTGACCACATCCGAAAGGATGAAATTGAAAACCAAGCAAAGGAAATGTTGTTGTCTTCAATAATTCAGCCAAGTACTAGTCCTTTCTCTTCTCCGATACTATTTGCAAGAAAAGAATGGTTTGTGGAGATTTTGTGTTGATTATGGATGACTTAACAATTTGACAATTAAGAATAAATTTCCCATCCCAATTATTGAGGACATGCTTGATGAATTTCACTTCGTTTCAAATCTTGATCTAAGATCATGTTACCATCAAATTCGTAAAAGCTTGACGTTCGTAAAACTGCTTTTCAAATCCATCAAGGGCACTATGAGTTTGTGGTCATGCCTTCTGATTTCACAAATGCACCAACAACTTTTCAATCCCTTAAGAATAACATCTTTCAACAACAAATTAGAAAAATTTTTCTTGTTTTTTTTGATGACATCTTAATATATAGTTGAAATAGGGAATTACACTTGTCACACCTTTCCCAAGTCTTGCAAGTCCTTACAAAGAGCCTACTGTTTGCCAAGATGTCAAAATGTACTTTTGGACAAAGACAAGTAGAGCACTTAGGCCATATTACTTCTTACAAGGGAGTCGCTACGGATCCAGAGGAAGTGGCTGCAATGATCAACTGGCCAACTCCAACAACCACAAAAGCTGTAAGAGGGTTCCTGGGATTGACTGGCTACTACAGGAAGTTCATAGCAGGTTATGGCCTAATTGCTTGACCACTTACAGCCTTAATAACTGACAAATTCAAATGGACTCTTGAAACGGAGGATGCCTTTCAAACACTCAAGTGGCAATGACGAAAGCTCCTGTGCTGCCAGTTCCAGATTTCACAGCCACTTTCATAATTGAGACTTATGCCTCCAATTCAGGTATGGGGGCTGTCTTGCAATAAAAGGGCAAGCCAATTGCTTTTAGTAGCAAGCCATTTGGATCAATGAATCAAGGAAAATCTGCCTATGTACGTGATCTACTGGCTACCAAGTGGAGACATTTTCTCTAACACCAACCTTTTATTATCAAAACAGACCAGGAAAGCCTTAAACATTTGTTGACGCAAAAGTTTACATCTGTTCTTCAACACAAGAGCCTCACTAAGCTCTTGGAATTGCAATACTCAATACAGTACAAGAAAGGAGTTCAAAATGTAGTAGCAGTTGCTTTCTCTCAACAATTTGATTCAACAATATCTTATACTTGTTCCGAAGTCATTTCACAATGGCTGTAGGAGGTGGAACGGTTATGTGAATGACAAATTGGCCATTGAACTCCAACACTTCAAGTTGTTAGATCCAAACAGCAAGCCTCCTTTTCAATTCAAACCAGGATCACTAAAATACCACAACAGACTTTACATTGGTACTACAACATAATTGAGACAGAAACTAGTAACAGCACTTCATGCATCTCCAATAGGAGGCCATTCGGGCATTGTGGCTACTTACAAGAGGGTATATCAACTATTTTACTGGCCTAGGTTACATCAGGAAGTTGATTTCATAAGCGCTTGTGACATTTGCCAACAAAACAAAACTGATAGAAATCCATATCCTGGCTCCCCAACCACTACCTTTTCCTTCCGAAGTTTGGACAGTTGTTACAATGAATTGCATTGAAAACCATGCTCATTCGCAAGGCAAAGATACCATATTGGTAATTGTTGGTAAATTTACCAAGTATGCTCATTTCCTTGTTTTAAAACATCCTTTTACTACCTTGTCTGTTGCTCATCTATTTATTGATAGTATTGTCAAATTACATGGTTTGTCATCTGCCATCGTTTTGATTAGTGATAAAATCTTCATGAGCAACTTTTGGCAAACTCTTTTTAAGGCCTTTGGAATCAAAATTCACCTTTCTACTGCATATCACCCTTAAACGGATGCCAAACTGAAAGAGTTAACCAAAGGTTGGAGGGCTACTTAAGGTACATCACTAGTCACAAACCTCATAACTGGTTTCATTGTCTTCCCTTTGCTGAGTGGCAGTATAACACAACTTACCACACTGTCCTTAAATTGTCTCCTTTCCAAGCCTTACATGGGTATCTACTACCACATATTTCTATGGACTATACTTATTATACTCCAATTGCTTCTGGACAAAGCTATGCCCAAAATAGACATTCCATAAACCAATTCATTAAAGAACTACTAATTTTATCACAAAATTGCATGAATTTACTTGCTGATAAACATAGGTTGGATAGATCTTTTGAAATTGGGGATATGGTGTATCTAAAATTGCAACCATATAGGCCAAGTAGTTTGGCAATCAGAAGTCATTAAAATTAGCTTCCAATTATTATGGCCCATTTCCTGGGGAAGATAAGGTTGGCAGGGTAGCTTATAAACTGACATTACCTCCTCAAAGCAAAATTCATCTAGTTTTTCACGTGTCTCTCCTGAAGAAATTCATTGGCAAGTAACACCAACCACACGCAAAGCTTCCATTATTGACAGATCAGATGAATTTCTTGATGCAGACAGCACAAATATTGTCCACAAGAACTGTGGAATAAGATTTCCCTTAGTCCAACAATGGCTTGTACAATGGACTAACATGGATGTTGCAGAAGCTAGTTGGGAGGATTCTGCATTTATCAAGAAACATTTCCTTCTTTTATTCTTGAGGACAAGAATGTGGTGGATAGGAGGGTAATTCTTACATAAAAAAGGAAGACAGTCGGGCAACAGCGGCACAGCAATATCAGTAACAGGGTTATATCAGTATGCAGGTAGTATAAGGGTTGTTTGGCACTTTGTACAGCTCAACATAGGGAGAATAACCACATCAGCATCAAGTAGACATGAAGCAGGAGTCAGCAGCTTACAAAAGAGCTCATCTTTGCTCAGTTGAAGTTGCAAATCAGTAAACAAGCCAAGGCAGGCAGCAACAGCATAATAGATTGCTGAATCTGTTATTCAGCAAATAGGAGGTTAGGAGAAGTTAGTTGTTTGTAACCGTTTATGGTTGCTTTAGGCACCGATTACTATTAGAAGTGTAGATCGTGAATAAGCAGTTGTAAAATCTGTTATTCAGCAAATAGGAGGTTATGAGAAGTTAGATGTTTGTAACCATTTACAATTACTATTAGAAGTGAGTATAAATCGTGAATAAGCAGTTGTATGAGATGTTAGGATATAAACTGATGTAAGAGCATGTTGTAAGCAGTTTTAGAATCAGATTTTTAGTGAATTGCACGAGTACTTTCTTGGAAACTAGTCAGTTCTCATCTCCTTTTGCCTTTTCTTTGTCTACTTCTTCCTTCACTCCTTCTATTCCCAAATCCCCCTTTCCTTCATTCATCCCATGTGAGCAAGAATCCTGACTTCTAGCTAACAATGCCTTTCTCCGTCTCTTTGGTTTTGAACTTTGCTTATGACGTATTATAAGCTATAAACTTCGCTTTACTTCTTTCTTTGCTAATCTTTTTTGCTCTTCGTATTTTTCTGTGTTTTCATTAATTCATAATGTTACCTTGTCATAGAACTCTTTTTTCATCTTTGTTGCTTTTGTACATCCTTAACCCACTAGCAACTTTCCTTGGCTCCAAAGCTTGCTCTTTTAAATTCTCTAAAGACATCCTTTGGAACAATGCAACCTGCCCTTTTTTTTTAGTTAAACATAAATCTACCTGACTAGTATTAAACTACTCTTAAAAGTTATTATGTGTTTTTTCTCTTTATTGAGGAATATTTGCTATTAAAATGTTAAAGAAAACAATCTCTAGAATCATATCTCAATCCATTCTTATCATTAAAACCAAAATTACAATGTACTCTTTCACATCCCCTGTTATGCTTCCCTATATGTCCAGTTAAATCTCCTCCTATGAAGCTTTCTCATCAATATATCTTTTGTATCACACTATCCACATCTTCTTAAATGTTGTTAAATATTGCCTTGTAAGCCTATTTAAGGAGCATAAGCACTTATAACTTTTATTATTTTCCATTTCTGACACTAGTTTATTTAATGATTTTGTCATACACACTTACAGCATCCACCACCTTATCTTTTGAACTTACCAACAATAATAGGAGCCAAGGACACAATGGTTGCTGCAAGGTGATGGCCTAGCCCGTTCTTGCCACTTGTCGACTTCCCAATTTATAGGGAAGACTTTTGTTGCTGAAGTACGCCCCATTGATACTGATTCATTTATAAAGGATAGAAGTGTTATGCTGGCTGCAGCTACCTATACAGCCTCCTTTATTTCTTGGGTTTTGGATCGGCTGTGGCTGAGTTGTAAGAGGCATGGGGTTTAACCTTTATAAAGGTTCTATTACCTTTAAATATGAATAAAGACTTCACACACTATGAAAATGCCACATGACAGTTCAAATGAAGGTAACTTGACTCAATTTACAAGATTTTAGTTACAGAGTTGATTCTTCAACAAAGTACCTCAAATGGCTCGACGATAAAAAGGCTGCAAGTATTCCGGAATGATTGATGACTGTGATCAGTTACAGATCCTCCTAAAGGACTGGAAGGGCACAAGACTTGAGTGAAATTCAAGTAGCAGATGATCCACAATTGGCTTGCGAAATTGTGTAGAAGCTAAATAGACTTTTGATGACTGCTTATTACTATTTATGGACATCTGAGGTTGTTGCTGACCCCAACTTCCTTTCCTCTTAATCATCTGGTTCATCAAAATTCACTGTTACACGCTCAGCACTTTCTATTTCCATGCCGTGTCTACTTTATCATCTGGTTTGTCAAAATAGCACATAGTTTGATTAAGATAACCATATTAGCCATCCAATCAGACTAAGACACGTGTCCTAGGCGACAAAATTTCCGAAACAAGCATCTAATCCTGCAGTTCAGACCATATCAGCACAACAAATGACTTGCATTCCAATGGGTTTGGACCATTATCTGCTTCTGAAACCAAGGCCGGCACACACTGCACTCACTTTACATGGGCCATTTGTTTGTCTGAGATGTATAAAGAATCAGTTGTGTATCTCCATTCCATGAGGTTTTTTTTTTCTATGTAGACCGGATATGTCACAGTTCAAATGTGATATAAACAACCATACAACCATTTATTGCAAAAACTGCAGGAAATGAACTCACATGTGAAAGGCTGCAATATTAAGGTGAAAGCATTTAATTTCCATTTGTTGTAAAGTGAATGAAAATTGGAGTTGCAAGAGATTCATGTGTCAGCTAAACATCCAAAACTATCTAGTAATTGTAAATGGCGGATGTAACAAGCATCTATTTGGAGCGTACTGATTGTGTTTCTTGAAGGTCATACAAAGTGTCAATGCTAGATGGAGGGGTCATGTCCTGATTTCTGAACAAGCTTTGTGCATCCCTTGAAACATTGTGAAACTGCATATCTTGTAGCTCTTCCACCCTATCTTTCCCTTCTTTACCCCAATTTCTCATGCCCTCTTTTGCTTAACACTCAGGTTTGTTGGTTTTGATGCAATCATAATTATATATTTATATATTTGTTGCTTGGATTTCAGGAACACTATTGTGTGGCTTATGCTATCAACGATGCCATGGTACATCCTGAAATCCCTATGACTTGGATTTCCCTTTTCTTATTTTATATGGTTAAGGTTTACTATATTATTATTTTTTAATTGAATACTTATCAAAAAAAGGTTTGCTATTAAAACACACTATATTTGTGGGCAGTTTTTAAAAGGTAGCTTCGTCGAGTATTCAACTTCTGATCATAAGTATTTTGTTTATGATCTTATGATGTAGGGCCCAGTCTTAACACCCTGAGACAAACCCAAATGAAAAAATTTCTATTTGTCAAACTGAAAAATAATGGAAGTGCAATGTGAGTTTAAAGGAAAGATCTTACTTATTCTTAAAATGACTTCCTAAATGGAAAAAAAAAAATTATAAATAATAAAAATAATTCAATTACTATGTTTTCTAATTATCCTGTTTTTATGAAGAGATTGAATAAAAATAATTAGCTAGCCTTTGCTACAGCATGATCTTTGGCATCTTGGACCTTTGGCTTCAGCAATGCCTATTAGAATTCACGTAGCGCTTATGAAACTCCACAATTGGATTGAATAAAATTAGCTATGAACACTCAGTTACCCTTTCCATTCCCCAAGTAGTTGCTTATTCAGATGGCAATTGGTTCTCTGCAAGCTTATTCTTAGAAGATAGGAGGCTATATTTGGCTTTGCATAGAATCTAGTGCCAAAATTATTTCTTGCATTGCAACTATCGATAAGAGAACTAAAAAAGACTGAACTTGAGGGTGGAAAGAATGGAGTGGGAACAGATACGAGGGTAGATTATTCCTGAGCTGGTCATTAGGAAATATGGCAAGGGAAATTGAATGTGTCCCACACAATTTTTCTGCTAATGGGTGGCGGGGTTGTAGTCCGTGGTTTAAGAACATGACTCAGACATGCTTGTTTAACAGTATTTTTGTGAAAAAAAGGTGTTGCATTTAGCAGTCTTGTCAAGAACGTGAGATGACAATCATTTACTTGCTCTAGTGAAATCCATGTTGAATCAAACAACTATTGTTCTGCGGAAAAGATGCAAATCTTGCTAGTGAGTGTTATGTCAGAGCTTTTCTTAACCAGCTCGGTATTATGTCTGATGATATTCCTGTGGATGAAGTACCGAGATGGGTGGAATATGAATGTGCTGTTATTAAGGCTTTCTTTGGTTGTGATTATCTAATTGTCTTACCCAATAAGGAATAGCAAATATTATGCTGAAAGGAAGATTTAAATGATAGATGAAAATATCAGCCGATATATATCAATATTAAGTCCCTCTATACCAATATTTTTCAAAGTCATGCCAATATTGTGATATGTTTTCGTATTGATGATATACGACATTATATTCGCTAATGTTCAAAATATTAATTTGTAAACCCAATATTTGGCCAATATATTGGCCGATACGACCTGGCCAGCTTATGCTTTTTAAAAATTTTTTCCTTCCAATATATACAATACTCATATGTATGATCTGCTATGTTTGATACTGATATGACTGCGATCGATACCAATATCAATATTTTCATCCATTATATCCTTGAGAAGTGAAACTCTTAGTGTCAAATTGTCAGAGTGGAGGACATGTTTGGGTTAGACTTTGGGAATTTCCAATGCTATCTGTGGAGTCTGAATTTCATTGAAGTTGGAAATCTGCTGCTTAAGTTCTTGTGTATTGATCATTTGTCAAAAGATTGGAAGGATTTAAGTATTACAGAAATCTCTGTTTTCTCTGAAAACTGCATCGACCCTCTGGCCTGAATATTTTGGCAGGTAACCTTTGCTACAAGGTGGGTTTGTGGGTTAAATCCTTTCCTGTGATTTTTCTGGCAATGGTAGTGGGCTTTGACCATTTAAATTTTGGTGTCACAGACAATAATAGGCATTTGGAATTACCATGACAGCAGCCAGAACCTGATAATTAGGGTTTATTTGAATCTAGAAAAGTTTAAATAAAATAAAATTCATGAGGAAAAAATAGAAATGAAAGAAAATCCCTTTCTTTAAATATGAATACTCATACATATTTTTCATCATATATTTTTCCTAGAAAAGTATTTTCCTTGAATTTTCTTTTCATTTCCTTGAAATTTTCCTAGATCTTAACGAACTCTCAGTTTCTCTGGAGTTCCAAGCTCCTCGAAGAAGCCAACCGTCTGAAGTAGACTTGCATTGAACGTTGAATGTGTGTATAGCCATGGGGTAAGAAGGGTTTGGATTCCCAGATCTTTGTATTCAGGAATCTCTGCAAATTTCTTTGTGTCAAACACTAAGTTTGTTGCTATAATTTATGTTCAATGGACCAAGCTCATTAACTGGGTCTTTGTGGTCGGTCTCTAGGCCATCCAGACATTTTGATTGATCCCATGGATGATATTATGAATGTGTACATGGCTGGATTTCAGGATTGGAAGTGGTGGTGGAGATGGTAGTGTTTGGTGGAGTTTGGCCGGAGAAGGCGGCAGTAAATGGCACGGGTGGTGACATAGACTATGATAGTATTTTATTCGTAACCGAAAGGTGAATTCGAAATCTTGGTTTGGCATTAGTTTGGCCCTGACTAATTTTTTGTTTTTAATTTACATTTCAGGGCTTGTTTGGGAATTTCGGCTTTCCCGATGAGGGCTGCACCGCCAGTTCGGCTTCCATAGAACCACCATGAAGGCAAAGATGTGTCATAGTACAGTTTGATGTTTGTTTAATGTGGTCCAATTTAAGGCACAGGTATTTCTCTTATATATCATCTCCGGGCTTCTATTATTTCACCCGTTTTGGGTCAACATATATTGTGTGGACAGCTAAAGTAATGTTTTGATGATGCGGTATTTTATCTGTCCGATCTATTAATGTTTGAATTTGTTAGTTTGAATGGATTGATAGAGACGATATATCAAATGATAGAATGTATAAATAATGCATCTCAGATATTTTATAATGACTGTAATCTGCCCCCATCTGATGCTATACATACAGTTATATCTATTTGTACGTATATGTGTAAGTGTACGTATGTATATCATTCCGTTCACCATGCTATGTGGTAAGGGTCCAAATGAGACGGGTCTACTAGAAACGCAACCTAGAGTGAGTCAGGTACGAGTAACTGATTGCTCGCTATGACAAATGAGTTAGTTCATTAGATAAATATAATATTGTCGGAGATGATAGATTTCCATGCTAGGTTAATCGAGCTCTGATAAAGATGATCAAGCTCCCCGAAATATGATAGATTGCTTGACGATTGTCAATGAATGATCCGAGGATATGGTGCGAATTTGTTTACTAATGATTAGCAAATTCTATGAAAGACTACTATGATTTTCAAGAGAAAGGATTTGCCATATCCCAAACAGGTGTGTGGCTGCAACAATAGCCAAAATGGTGAAAATAAAGCTGAAGAATGTATAAATATATTGTGGATAAATACGATTATAAAAATTGGACTTGATTAATGTTTTAGGCTGAATGTTGTCATGTATGAAAGTGGTTTATTCTGCTTGACCCAAATTATAAT
>JAODPA010095598.1:0-22524 GCA_025585075.1 Nepenthes mirabilis | reverse complement strand
AAAGAAAAATAGAAAAAAAAAGTTTATGGGGGAGCCCTGCTGGTGGGCTTCTTTTCTTGCTGAAAAAAAAAAACGCCGTCTTGGTGTGAGGACAAATTTGCCGTTTTCTAATGGTGTTTAAATTGAAGTGTTGGGATGCGTACTTCAATTGCTGGTTGACTATGCGGGTTTGGCATGGTGAATGGTTTAGAGTTGCTGACTTGGCATTTCAATGGCGTACATCAGAGGATGGGTAGGCCTACTGTAGTGGCATATCATCTCCTATTTTGCTGACGTGGCCGGGTGCCTTTTTACCTTTGCCTGACCTGGCTTGTGGTGGATGCCGGTTTGGTTTGTGGCTGGATGGCTTGACTGACGTGGAATCTTTTTGCCAGTCTGGTTTGAAGGGTAAATTACCGACTTCACAAGCCGATTTGATGTGTGACCAATTTTGCCGATTTCAAATGGAGATAAAATTGAAGTGTGGGAATGCGTACTTCAACTGCTATTTGGCTATGTGGTTCGGCATGCTGATCAGGCTCAATCACCGTCTTGCTGGACGCTGGTGTGTCCTTGCTAACTCGGCATATCATGTGCCGATTAGGACATGAGATTGCCGCTCTTAGTTTACATCTCAATTGCCATTCTTTCGGCATATCAAGCGCATTGTTAGGTTTGTGTTTCAAACGCCGTTTCCGATTATGTAATTTTCTTTATTAATGATGTTCGTCATGGCTTTGGGGTCTCCTTATCTCTATGTCTCTTTACCCAAGTCGGCAAACACTTGATAAAGAACATAGCTGTTGTGTTCATTGTATAAAATTTTTAATGCAATTAATTACTTACAAAAAAAAAGAGGCTGTTTGAGAGGCAACCTTAGTAGGTCATTTTTATGAGAAATCTTTGCCTTTCAATGCTGTAAATTCCATAGCTCGAAAAATTTGGGTCTGGTTTGGTATCTGCCATGTCGCGGAGAATGATAATGGTTTCTTTTTCTTTCGTTTTTCATCGATTGAGCTGATGAAAAAATGCCTTGCTAATGGCCCTTGGGTATTTGCGGGACGTGTTTTATTCCTTAAGCAATGGAGGACTGGTATGCCACTTTCAAAAGAGGAGCATAAAACGTTTCCGGTGTGAATAAACCTGCTTAATGTACCAGTGAAGTTTTTGACTCCGTTGGGGCTTAGTTGGATTGCTAGCGCCGTGGGCAAGCCAATTCAAATGGATTCTCACACAATCAAAATGGAACGTTTGAACTTTGCTTAGGTTTCTGTCGAGGTTAGTGCTGATGTTGAATTGCCCTCCAGTATTAAGCTGTGCCTGGGGCAGGATTCAAACTTGAAATTGGAGTCACCTATAGAGGTGGCTATCTTGTATCAATGGAAACCAGTCAAATGCAGGGTTTGCTAGAAATTTGGGCATACAACATCCCAGTGTAACTCTTCCACAAAGTCCCATTCGGTTCCCCCTGTTGCAGTGGTTGAATCATGCATTCAGGAGCTGGAGGATTTAGTCCCTGCCCCTAGTATAGGGTTTGCACCAGTATGCCCAGCAATGGATTCCTCAATTTCTCCTGCTGTTGGTGATGGTCAGGAGAATGGTGATGTTGATCAGTTACAACCAGCAGCTGAGACCCTCTGTGAATCCCATCAGTTGCTCCTTACACTGAAGCCTGCTAATGATGATTGTAAACTTGTATCCAATCTAGGTGTTGTTGCTGCTGCTGATGCCTCTGATGAGCTAAAGGCTTGTTTGGGCTAGCTTGATCTAGTCCCTGATCCTAGTGTGTTTTCGATTGACAATGAGACACAACCACTGGGAGTAGCTATCCAGGAGACTTCTGAGCTGCTGGTCTACTTTCCTTTTCTTGAGAATTATCCTGTCCAATACCACTCCAAGGCTGCTTCTAATATGATGGAGCCGCATCAACTTGAAGAACAACATTTTCCAGTTGTAGGTCACTTGGCTCTTGATGAGAATGATAGTTCTCACTCTGCCAGTGGAATTGAGATGCAATTTGATCCCTGCCAGTGTCTTGTTGTAGCCATGGATGCTGTCTCATCTAGCACACAAACTGAAGCTGAGTTTGAAGAAGATTCTGCTGTTGATTCTACCCACAGCTCTCATGATGCCCATTATGTCCATCATGATATGGTTCCTGCCTTAGAAGTTGATCTTGATTTAACACCCAACTCTATCACACGTCTTTCAAGTAAGTATTCTCTGGATGGTTCAAGCCTTGTCGGGCCTGACTTATTAGCCCATGGGGTTCTTTGGCAAACGTTCAAGAGGGCCGGGCACAAGACACTTCTAGGGTGAAGTCAATCCAGACAACTTATCAAAGCGCTAAAGATGTGGTTGCCATGCAATATGGACCCTAGAAGCAAACCAAGTCCCGAAGGCAGAGAAAATCTGCTTCCAAAAACTCTAAGGGCTCCTTCGGCACATTGTAAGGCTTTAAGCCGGTTGGGCTTGAGTGTTTGGGGTTTGGTAGGAGCGGAGGCCTATCTCGGCCTGCAATTTATGCTACTGATATATGACGCTGTTTTTTGCCCGTGACGGGCTTTCTGCCTGAATTGTGAGATTGAGTGCAGACTCTGCAAATTTGTGATATTGGATGATATCGTGTTGGTGCTTTTGACCGAGGTTCTTTTTGGCTGAGGTGGTGTTTTGTCCGAGTTTTGGACTTTGCTGTTTTGAATTTTTTGCCGAGATGCATACTGCTAAGGTGTGCATTAGTTGTTTTGCTCTGCTCCTTTTTATTCTGACCGTGGTCAATTATGCCCTGTAATATTCTGGGCTATTTTTAATGAGGCCGTCAAGATCTTATCCAGTATTTGGTCCCCTGTTGAAGATTAAGGCTAGTCTGTTGTCTGTTGTTTCCCTACTGCTACCGGTACACATGGTGAGAAGTTTAGACGAGGCCATTTGTGCTGATCAAATCGAGATGCTGCAGATCAGATTGAGCTGCACCTGTTGGATGTTTTGGACGTTTTGCTGTCAATGATCTGTATGTAGATGCTGGCTACTGTTAGTTGGGTGTAGCCTGGGTCTGCTGTAGTGTAAAGATCAAGAGGATTAGTCCAAGGTGGCTGCTGAGTCCAGGCTACTGTATTGGTTCAATTGCCCTTGGACGCCTTTCTTGTTGTGGGTTATGGGATGTAATTATGTTATGGAGTTGCTGACAGGGAGCTGGCTTTCCCAATTTTTAGTGACTGGCTGAAGAATAAATATACTTGATGTTATGGTTTTTGTCGTGATGCTGGTGCTGCACACATCCGCATTTTCCCATTTGATGATCTATTTGGCCTCATGATCCAGGTGTCTTTGCTGTGTCAACGATAAAGAACCGTGATGCCAAAAGGGCATGGTGGTTGTCATATGGGTGTGTTGCTGAAGTAGTTTTAGCTCCTGTTTGATTTCCTTGGATATCGGGCTTTCAAGTTTGATTTCTTGTTTCTATGACTAGGGCTGGTTTCTGAGAGATTAAATTGTTGATTTTTTTGCTGAGAAATGATAGTGCTGTTGGGAAGAAGTCTTCTTGTGCATAGATGGTGATCTGCCGGTTTGATGTCCGGCTATGGTGGCTCTTCTGCCTATTCTTGCTGATCTTGTATTTCATTTTGTTGAGCAGCTGGGTTCTGTGAAGCATAATGCTGATAATGCAGTAGTCCAAATGTTATATCTGCCTTTGCTGATATGCTGCAGATGCTAGGTAGCGGGAAGCAGCTGCTGGGTGAACTGGAATGCTGCAGTTGCTCTCTTTGCTGTGTTGTGAAGTATGGTGTGGAGCCATGCTGTTTGAAACCTCCTGCTAGAAAGTGCTGAGGTGGTATGATTTGGTCAGCAATTTCGCAATGGACCGGGATGATGCATACTGCCCATGGTATGCCTTGGTCGAGATGCCCTATCTCGGCATTTTGCCGAGATTTATGCCCGGGAGGGGTTGCTTTTGACCGAGGTCGTTATGGCCGATGTGGTGTGCGTTGTACTGTGATTTTGCTTGTGTATTTTTTGTTGTATTTTTATTTTTTCATGACTTGGGTCATGGTCTGAGATTATGACATATTCATGAGGTTTGGGGTACACCCGATTGTCTTTATTCTAATTTCAAGTTGGAAAAACACTTGGAGTTAGTACAAAATTTTGTATCTTTCTTTAAATTTAATGCATTTTACTTACCAAAAAAAAATATTAACGTGGTTTTCTACCGTAATATATTTATGTTATAGCCTGAAAGCATAATTTATGGTTTCCAAGACCTATTTATATGGAACTATACTTTTCTTATAATTTATGTATATGTCTATATTTCCTTGCATTTCTATAATCTTCTACATTTATATTCTAGTAATATTTTTCGTAATCACTGTCTTATCTCATTCATGCTTTATATGAAATTGTATTCGCTTTACGGTATTATGTTCTATATGAGAACATTATATTTTGTACGTTTTAGTACTTTGTTAGGTTTCGACTCACTGTTTTATTTTTTTCCTCTCCAGATAAGGATATCGAGAAGATACTAGATAATTAGGCCTAGTTAGAGCTAGCGAGGAAGATTTGGAACCCTTGAGTTTCTCGATACTTGGGACTGTGATAATGTTATTTTAAATATCTTGATCTTGAAGGAAGTTTATGTATAAATAGTTATGATATGTATTATATTCTGTCAGAATTGTATTTATGCTTCCGCAGGTTTTTGTTAAGGATATAGATGCTTCCGCTATATGTTTTCTGATTTTAGTACAGGTCCTAACGGGCATCTCTTATATGATTCTGGTATAGTAGTTAGGATTGTTGAAAAATGCCATGGATGACATTTGAAATCCTGTGAATGTATGTTGTAGGAGAACTTATGGTAATCAATTAGTTGTGTGCTTGTACAGGTGATATATATTCAGGTTGTACATCTAATTCTGGTTTGGATATAGAGGAAACTATGCACAAATTTTTATAGGCTCTGCCCGAAATTTCTACATAAATTAAATGATTGAAATTTATGATTTCTGTTCTGTATTTATCTGACAGAGGGTACTATAAGATTAGGATCCGTTCCATCATAGTATACGAAGTAAAAAGACCCTTCTGAAAAGTGACGTGGATGGACGCTCTAGTATCCACCACCCAGTCGGTCTCTTGTTTGGCTAAATTTACAATGTCATCCGTTTCACAAGTTAAAAGGAGATCAGCTCTTGTAACCACCGAGACCGAGGACTTTTCTTCATCTTGTTCATTTTCACCTTTCTCATTTTCTATGTGCGACGGAACGGATCCTAATCCTTATAGGACCCTCCGTCAAATAGATACAGAAACTTAAACCATTAAAATCCTGCAGGAATTTGGGCAGAGTTTCCTCTATGCCTAGGTCAAAACCAAAAACAAAGCCTATATTAAACAGTCTGTACAATCACACAGCTATTCGATTACCACATTTTAACCTACAACACACATAGACTGGACCACCAATTTGTTATTTCTATTCATGGCTCAAATATAATCCTATCCACTAAATCAGAAACATAAAAGAGAGGCCGCCTAGGATCTGTACAGAATCTAGAAAACATATAGCGGAAGCAACTATGTAAACCTCCGGAAGCATATTTTCTGTTCCATCACATGCATCACATACATTTCATATACTAAATCCATATACACAGAATCCATATACAAATCCAGCATTTATATTCAAATTGTATCTTTTCAAGATTCTTCAAAATACTTCAATTCTCCAAAAGTCTTCAGGCTAGACTTCAAATTACTCTCGCTCGTCTGATACCAACTCTATAGTCTCATCTGAAGGGAAAAACAGTAAACAGTAAGTCAAAATCCAACAAGGTACCAAAACATGCAGAACATAATGCTATCATACAGAATATAATTACAGAAGGTCATAGGAACTATTAAGGAATAGGAACCTATATAGAAATTATGAGAAGGCCTGGTTCAATATAAACAGGTTTCGATAATCACAGTTTATGTTTTCATGCCAAACATCATTTCATTAGAACAGAAAAATTACGATATCATCAGAAGAACAAAAGTGATCATGGAAAATAGGGGGAAAGTATAATTCTATTTGAACACTTATCGAAATCCATAAAACAGATCCAAATTTCATTTGTTCTTTAGAAATTTTAGTTCGATAGTCTAGGGACCCATCTAGTATACTCTACTAGCCGAGGGACTAATAATCGAGGACAAATTATATTCAATTCACCCAATCAGAGGCCGATAGTTCGATAGTTTGATGGTATACATTTCGATTCGATAGTTCAATAGTTCGATGGTTCGATAGTATCCTCAATTACTGTAACCATAACGTTCTAAGGCATGCCGAAGAATCTTATCTAACTGTATGCCATTTCTAGGTCTGATTTCCTTATTGATCACTTAATTCAATGTATTTGTTTGAAATTTCATAATTGAAATCCTCATATTTCATGGCCAAGTCCAAGTTTCATTCAATCACTCTTTCAGATGATTTCAAAGGTCTCCATAGTTTGATAATACAGCTCTTCAGAGGTTTTCATAGTTCAATAATACAGTTTCATGCAGAATTTTCAAATACAAATCATTCGATAATTGTTATACGACAACAATTTACATTTATATCATCAAAATGTCAAGTTTCTAATTCGATTTTCCAAATTTTCATTCTAGGGTTCCATAGAAAACTTCTGGGCTTAAATCAAATACCAAACACAGCTTTATTCATGAAATCAATGCTATAATTCCAAATACATATACAACATCATGCAATTAAAACCAAAAACCCCCAATTTTAAGCTAGGGTTGTAGCGTTTGCTCGGGGTATGCCCTAGCGTTTTGTGTTTTAAATCCAAATCAAAAAACTTGGAGACAAAACATAGTCTTTGTAATTTTTTTCTTTTTAATCCAAAATACTTACTTACCAAAAAAAAAAAAATTCAAGCTAGGGTTTGCGATACACGGTCCGAACATAAAACAAAGACAAAACAAGAGCTAAATCATGAAATCGGAGTTATCAGTCACAGTATATTTATATAAACATAAACTTTAGTCCAAAAGTCATGAGATTCATGCAATATTCATATCAAATATTACAGAACAAGATTTTCAGAGTATAAATACAAACATGGAGATATTAAAACGCTGTAAAAATGGTATATAATGTCTGAAATATAGTTACCTGAGCCTAATCTACTGTTATTTTTACCCGAATTGGAGCGGAATGGGTGGATTCTTCTTCTCCTCTTTGCCTTTCCCTCTTCTCCCCATCCATTCTCTGCTAGAGCATCACCAATATGCTGAAGAAATCGTGCTGCCTCCTTTTATGTCCATTGGGTCCCTCGACTGCTCCCCTTCACAAAACTAAGCTCGATGGGGCGCTCGAGCACCCATCGAGCGCCCTCCTCTTATCCATGAACTGCCCTCGCCTTGCCTCTAGCGGTCCCTTGTGTAAAATCACACCTCACCGGTGCTCAAGACTGCTCGAGCGCAGGTCGAGCGCACGTCAAGAACGCATCGAGTCTACAGTAAGGAAACATTACGTTTTTGCCATCCGAGACCCGTTTCAACCCTTCAAACCAAATTTCTCACATCCTTGAGCCCTAATTTTGATTATATAACCTTAATAAATTATGATTATCATAATTTAAAGTCCGAAATCTTATTTACGTAATGACATTTCTCGGTTTATAACTTCGATCCCTGATTTTACCAATTCTAGAACCTTGGGATTTTCAATCCGATTTCTCCCATTCTTTTTGACTACAATTCACCTATTTTAACTCCATTACCTCCCAATTACCATATTTTAAAAATCTAAAATCTCACCACCCATATTAACTATATCTTGGAAACCAATACCTCATAAGGCCGAGCTTCCTCTTTCTACTTTCAAATTCAATTTTTCACATTTTACACCCAATCCTTGATAATTTCTAATTCAATTTCACCCTAATTATCGTATTTCAGAACTCAGATCATCACACTACGTTTTCACGCTTCTACTTATTGCAATATTTTTTAACGTGGCCATTCTTTCTACAGAAATGACACTTCATGTTTTGGAATCTTGGCCTAGACTTACTCCAGCCCTTGTCTATAGGTTTTGGACCATAGCCTATACTCCTTCCTCGTGACTCTATCACGAGTACCTTGGAGTCCTGAAAGGTCGAGCTCCCTTGAGACTGTTTGGACTCATTCATAAGTAGGAAAGCAATCACCTCATCCAACTTAAGTGTGTCCTTCTCAAATACTAAGGTTGTGACGATGTGATTATATGAGGTTGGTAAGGAAGCTAGCAATACTAATTCTTTGTCCTCCTCCTTACTTACCAAAAGCCTTGTCCTCCTCCTTGATCACCTCATCAAGCGCTGCCATCTGCATCATAATCCGGTTAAACTCATCTAAATGCTTCTCAAAACTTTTCCCTTTAGACAGGCGCAGTCCATAAAGCTGCTTCTCCACGTGTAGCCTTGTAGTCAGTGACTTGGACTTATATCGGCTTTCGAGCTTTTCTCAGACCTTTGCTAGGTCTGATAAGCCAAGGACTTTGTGAAGAGTATTGTCCGCAAGATATAGCTTGATAGTACAGTTGGCAATATCTCTTTTATCTTGCCATTTATCCTTGGTTTGATTCTCTGACTACTCATCCTTTTGCTTCAATGCTTTCAATGTTCCTTCTCAGGTCAAGATATTCTTCACCCATTCTTGCCAAAGGATGAAGTTATATTGCCCGTTAAACTACTACATACTAAATGGCAGCTTCTTTGAAGACGATGACAACATTCAATAAAAAAACTTCTCAAAGTTTGTATATTTGATACCACTTGTTGGGAGCAAAATAAGGATCGGATGGACGCAAAGGCACCAAAAATATTAGGATAAATTGCCAGTCGGACGGAATGCACTCAAGTACATAGAAAGCAAGAAAGGGAAAGAACGCACAGATTTTTTACGTGGAAAATCCTTCACAAATTGAAAGAAAAAAATCACGGGACACTTAGTCTTCAAGCAAAATTTTCACTCTATGTGTGTTACACAGTTACACAAAACCTAAACAAGGAGAATGAAGAACAAAAGCACAATGCACTCATAGTATTTTCTCTTCACACACACTTTCATACTTCGCAAAAACTTGCACACATTCTCTACACGTAGCTCACAATATATATATACGGGCTGTTGAAAGCAACTACGAGGATAACATGGAGAACATATGTATAGATAGCCACCTAAAGAATGTACAGTTCTGTAGCTGCTCTGTACCAGCACAGTCTTGCAAAAGGTCGTACTCAGCACAAAAACGGCTTTGCAGATTGTGCTCTGCATAGATGGTTCTGCAAAGATTGCGCATACTCAGACAATCTTCTGAGCTAATATCCACGTGCGCTTTCTTTAAGTGCATCCTCGAACCCAATTGGCCACCTATAAAGTCCTCAAAATTATACTGTGTAGAGTTCTCGGTTTCTCTGGAAGAAGTCCTCAAACCATGGTCTCTCTGAATCTTCAAACCCATAACACCTCCACATGGGAGTGACCCCAACATCATGCCCAAAGAATTTGGTAATCCATTAGATTGCTTAACTTATATGTTACAGATGGAGGTTGTTTAAGTAAAATAACCCGGTTTGTCACAGTTTTCTTCCTTCTAGCTAATCCTATCTTCAATCTTTATTAGGTTTCAATTTATCTAGAAGGGAACAGAAAGCAAGGGATGTGCCGAAGGCTTAGCAAGGTACTGTAAAACAAAAACAGGCAATTTTCATGCAAATCACATGGATACATACGATGAAAAATATAAAAAGGGAACATGCAACGTAAAACATGCATTTGAACGAAATAAAAGCATAAAACCATGCATAAATAGGAAGGAAACATGCCCAAAAGCTCTTAGTAGTCATTTAAAAATAATGCCCATCTTTATTTACATCCCGAATGCAGGATGGTTCTCTTATATCTTAATTCATGGTTCTTGATTCATGGTTTGTTCTTATTTCTTGATCTCAAACCCGACATCCCTTGTTCTTAGTTCTTGCTTCTTGTTCTCAATTATCATTCACTTGATTCTTGCTTCTTGTTCTCAATCATCATTCATTTGATTCTTAATTTTACACAGGAGATTCACATATTTCTTGCTTCTTGACTCTTAATCTTACACAGGAGATTCACTTGTTCTTAGCTTATAGTTCTTAGTTCTTAATCATCAGTTCCCTCCTTATTTACATCCCAAGGGTAGGATGTTTCCTTGTTCATAATTCTTAGTCCATGGTTCATAATTCGTAGATCTTATTCACCAGTTTCCTCCTTATTTACATCTCGAGGGCAGGATGTTCAATGAGGCCTACTCAATATCATTCAAAATTAACGCCTCGAGGAAGGCGGTCCATATATCACTGGGTGGACGGGGTTATACCCTTGGCATGCTGGTGAGCTCTGGGCCAAAGCTATCAAACAAGCTTGGAGCTCCAATTACGTTGGACGGCGTAACATGTTATGACTTTTCTGAGGAAACTTGTCCGAAAGGCCCACCTAACTTATCATAACTAATCACTTAGCGTTTCCTCTTCATATCTCGAGATATACAAATACCCTACTCCCATTTTCGAGTTAGGGTTCAAAGCGAAGTGTGAGATACCAATCCCAAAACATGATAATTGGAGAGTAATTATGTTGATGATAATCGTGGATAGGCTTAGGATTAATAGAAAAATAGTTATCTAGAGCATAGGAGGCCAAACAGGAGGAGCGCTCGCTAGGCGCTCGAGCGCTGCAGCAAGCGCCATTTTACGAAGCTGAAAAATAAATGAGCACTCGACTCTCGCTCGCAAACCGCTCGTGCGCCAGTCACGGGTTTCGCACGTGCCTACTTTTCTTTTGTGTTTTAAAAGGGGAAATTGGGGTTTGGGAGAGCATAGCCCGACCAGGACACGAGAGGAAGAGGAGAGGAAGGAGAGAAAAGAGAAGGAAAGGGGAGAAATCATCGGTTTTGATCCGATCCGGGAAAAAATAACGGTAGATCGAGTTCAAGCAAGTGTATTTCGGATGTTATTTACCATTTTTGCAGTTTTTTAATATCTCTAAATTTATATTTACACTCTAAAATCATGTTTCTCCATGTTGAGTATCAAGAAAACATGTTTCTCCGGATTATTTGGACAGATTTTATATTTATCTGTATGTACTATAATTATAGCATTGATTTCATGTATAAATATGTATTTGGTGTTTGTTTTACATCCGGAAGATTTACGTAAAACCCTAGGTACGAAATTGACGAATTTGGTGTTTAATATTTTCAATTTTGATATATGAAAGTTGATTTGTAAAATAATATTATCCACATTATGATTTATATCTAAAAAATTTACATGGAATTATACTGTTGAGTTTCTGTGGATTTCTGAAGTAGTCTGAAAGATTATCTGTGTAATTCTCACTGATTTTCTGATATATGATAAATTATAAGTTGAGAATTAAGAAGAAGAAAAGATTAAATTTGAAATCAGTCCTGCCGCTCTCCCATCTCTGGCGGCGCCGATGCCGGCCATGGCTGGCATCTTGGGGGTCCCCTCCGGTCCTCCCTCGGGCACTGCTTTCCCTGCTCTCCCTACTCCTTCTCCTTCTACGGAATCAGTACCTCTTTCCCTTTCTCTTCCATCCGGTCCTTTGGCTGCGGTGGGCATCTCGAAGACTCCATGCCCAGTTAATGCTCTGGTTGCGTCCTCCTCCTTCTGGTCCGATTCCGTCCAGAACCGAGGTAACAACCCTTCTCCTGCTCTAAAATTTTTCCCTCCACAGATTGTGGATGGCGATGTTGCGCGAATCTCTCCAGCCCCCCGAAGTGCTTCAATAAAGTCAATTGGTCTGGAAATTAACGCTTCTGGGTTGCTTCTCTAGAAAGGGCTTACATTTCCATGCCATTGCTAACATTTCCCGTCAGATTTGGCAACGATTTGGTCTCTATCATGTTGCGGAGAGTGCAAACAGCCTTTTCCTTTTTCGATTCTCCTCAGATGTGAATTCAGAAGAGGTTCAGGCAAGAGCCCCTTGGACATTCAGAGGTATTCCATTACTTCTCAAACGATGGCTCCCGGGGATGCCTATGGCAAGAGAAAATTTTAATTCCTTTCCTGTTTGGATTAAGTTGAAGAACGTTCCCACTGAATCCTTAACTCCTCTTGGGCTCACTGGATCAGTAGCACAGTGGGTAAACCTCTTCATCTAGATACATTCACTGCCAAAATGGATCGTTTGCACTCTGCTCTGGTGTGTGTTGAAGTCACCACTGATATGGTGCTTCCGTCAAAATTTTTCCTAAATTGCTCTACTAGTGAGGTGGAGAAGATTACAATAGTGGAGGTGGAACTGCCTGGTTCTTGGACTAGGCGAGGTTACAGCTCATCGCTCGGTCACTCTCAATCAGTTGCCCGCCTCCAGGGAAGAGGTCTTGAGTCAAATGGGACTCCTGGATCTGACGATCTGGTCCAGGCGTGTGAGGTTAAGCAGAATGATTTTTCTAACGCTCTTGCTTTGGATCCTTGTGTTGTTGTTATGAGTTCTAAGGACCTGGATGGCTTGGTTTCCAACTTGGTTCAGCCAATGCTGGATGCGTCTTCTTCATTGCGCGGTTTTGAGGAGTCTGGATGTCTTAAGGCTTTGAACAGCGCAATTAAGGGCCCCAGGCCACACGTTGATATCATTTCCAGCCTGCTCAATTCACATGAGGTAGTAATGGATCCTCTGGGGAGGTTTCCGTCTGCTGATTTAGTTGGGGAGTGTATTGAGGTTCTAGTGCCAAAGGAAAAGGATGAGGTGAAAACCTTCTCTGACTCCAGTTTGCAGTATCCAGAGCTACTGCATGCTGTTGGTGATCCTACCGATTGTAGTGACGCGGGTGCTGATAAGGAGCCCTGCAGTGATTCCCTCGTTAGTAATGATGTCTCCTTCGATCACCCTGTGGTGGATGCGGATGCTCTGATTGTGGGCGTTCATGATGCTGGCTCTCCTTTAGGACCCCTTGCGTCCTCGTCTGATTATCATGTTTCGGGTCAGTATGCTGTGGTAGACCCTGATCTTATTCCTGAATCTATCTCACGAATTTCTCAGAAATATTGTTTGGATTGTTCTGGTCATGTTGGGTGCGACTCTACCAGTCCATGTGCATCTTTGGAAGTTGATCATGTGGATAGTGCGTTGGTTGCCCCATCGGTGCAGCCGGCCCCAACAAAAATTTGAACTATTAAGGAAATAGAGGAATTGAATCACAAAGATTGGAAGAGGGCCAAGGCCCATAGACGCATAGAGTCCAAGAGATCTAATAATTCTTCTGGAGCTTGTGCCTACTATTAAGTCGGCCATATGTGCAGGCTTCAATTGTGGATGGTGTGGTGGGTCATCCAAAAGTGTCATTCTGATTTTGTAGCCTATCTTCCTAGTGCCGCTGGAAACCTTTGCTGGTGTTGGGACTGGGGCTTTGCTGCAATTGCCTAGAGCCTTGCTGCGGTTGGAAACCTTTGGTGGAAGGTTTGCATTCATTGCCACAGATCAACGATCTCTTTAACCAGTTGCAATGAACCTGTGTAATTTTAATGGTTGTTCTTCAATCAGAGTACCATCAGCTACGAATTAAATAGGAGGATGTGAGAAAATCAGCATTCTAAATGAGGTATGGCCACTGTGAATTCTTAGTTATGCCATTTGGATTGAAGATTCTCCTACAACTTTTATGGATTTCATTAACCAGGTTTTTCAATCCTATCTAGATAAATTTGTGGTAATTTTTATTAACGATATCTTTATTTATTCAGAAAAATGTTATGGCCACTGTGTTGAGGTTTGTTTATGCTATGCTTCTTTGCTACAGCTCCTCCAGGAACTTATAGGGTGTTGAGGCAGCTCCTCCAAGATTCTGTCAGTAATACTCAGATCTGCAAACTAAGTCGTGAGTTTGGATTCAAATCCAGCAAAGAGGATTTGTTTACTGCATTAGTCCGGGGTATTGCATAAAGCCTGAGGTCTGCTATACCTTTGGATGGACAATGTGCAGACCATGGTTGTTTATTGACGCCTGCCAGCCCTGCTGGCCATGTGATGCTGCAAAATTCTGGGATGGAATTACAGTGCCTTCTGGTTGGGCACAGGAGCCCCTGCCTTTCGCTGTACATCAGCTATATTCAAATCTGCAAGCTGAGCTGGGGGCTCTGCTCCAACGTTTACAAAGAGGACTTGTATGATGCATTGGTCCTATGTATTACTTAAAGTCAATGTCTGCTTCACTTTTGGCGGCTTCCTTGTTTTGATAAACGGTTCATGGACAGTATTTCCGTGATGTGGTATTCAATTGGATGCGTTACTTGCGTAAGGAATGCGGATGCGGTATCACAAGATTTTGATGGACTGGTCGTTTTTTCTTTCCTTTAAATCTTAATACGTTCCCTTGTTTTTGGGCGTGTTCTTCTTTTGTGTCGGTTGACGGCCGTCGACGGATGTAATTCTGTTTACTCCGTTTTTATTTACTTTATATTGGTTTTGTAACTTGGGTCATGTTGCTCGGGGTATGCCCTAGCATCTTTGTTCTAAATCTAAGTCGGAATAACACTTGGAGATAGAACATTGATTTTGTATATTTTCTTTTCATTTATAAAAATTTACTTACTTACCTAAAAAAAGATATCTTTATTTATTCAAAGAGTTATAAAGAGCACAAGGTGCATTTGATAACCGTGCTCCAAGCTCTTTAAGAGAATAGATTGTTTGCGAAATTGAAGAAGTGCAAGTTTTGGCTCGATGAAGTGGTATTTTTAGACTATGTCATTTCTAATGGAGGCGTTTTGGTAGATCCAAAGAAGATTGAAGTTGTAATTAATTAGAATCGAACAACGATGGGGACAAAAGTTTTGAGTTTCTTGGGAATTGCTGGGTATTGTCATAGATATGTGGAGAAGTTTTTTGAATTGCTATGCCACTCACCCAGTTAACAAAGAACAAAGTTAAATTTGACTAGTCAGAGGAGTGTGAATAGAGTTTTCAGGAATTAAAAGATCAATTAACCTCTATGTCGATTCTGACTATTCCTAGTAATTCGAATAGTTTTAAAGTGTATTGTGATACATCTAAGTTTGGACTAGGTTTTGTCCCAATGCAGAATAGGAATAATGTTGCCTATGGGTCTAGGTAGTTGAAAACTCACGAAAACAAATACCCAACCCATAATTTGGAATTAGCTGCCTGTGTTTGTATTGAAGATCTAAAGACACTTTTCAAATTTCATTTTGAAATTTGAACTCGTTTTCAGCTGTGCTCCAGGTTTCCGCCTCTTCTTGTCGGGCAGCGCCGGAGCCAGCCACGGTCGGCTTCGGTTGCCTCTCCCTGTTCCTTCTTGGTTTCCAACTCCCCATCTCGACCTTCCGGTCTTTAGATCTGGCAGTGTTGGACTCTGCGTCTTCTGAGGCTTTGACGAGTTCCTTTCGGCAGAGGCTGTTCATTGCTTAATGCGGCTCTAGGGCTGCTCTATGGATCTGAAGCGGACAAATGGCCTGCGTTGATGGCTCTAATGCTCCCCTTCTAGTGTGTTCCTTCCTAATGGACAGGATGGGGAAAGACCGTGTAGCTCTGGTTTGGGGCTTCTTGGCTGGGGTGCAAATGAGTTGGCTGAGGTTTTGTTTGTCTGCTGGAGATTCTACTGATGCGGTGGATTAGGCTTGGCCTGTGTTTTGTGCCATTGTCCATCTGCTATTGTGATTGATTTGGTGGCTGGGAATGATTTATAATTGCCACGGCTCCTTCACGGGATGCTGTGGGATTGGCTCCTGTGGCTCTGCGTCCTCTGAAGTTTCGGCAGAGTTCTTCCTCAGAGGCCTCGTAGCTCTCACTAGATCGAGTCTTCTTCTCCTCGGTTCGAGCCTAGGGTTGTGCGCTTGAATCGATTCTCCCATTCAGATTGGGTTGAAGGCTCTGGCTACGCTATGGGATTCTTTCGGGTCTTTCACCTTCGATGTCATTTGGGCTTCCATGTTCTGTCTGTTGGAGCTGTGAGTCCCTGTTCCAATGTTCCTTGTGAAAGCTTTGGCTTTGGTTGCTTGCTGGTTTTAGACAGTTTTGCCCTTCCAGATTTGGTCTTGGGATATGATGTCTGAAGCAATTGACGGCTTTTGTGCTGCTCGATGGATCTGGTGTAGTCAAATGTCTGTGCTGCTGGCTCTGAAGTTTCTCTGCCTGTGTGCTCCCTCCTGTTGGATGGATTGGGGGATGCGGTGCAACTTTGGCTTGGAACTATTAGGACAAGGTACTGAAGAGCTGGCCGTGGACCTGTTTGGATGCAAGTGATCCTTCTGATGCAGTGGAGATCCTTCTGTTTGCTGCCATTTTGTGGAGCTTTGTTTGTTTTGCAACTGTTGTGGGTTGCGGATTGTTGGGTTCTCACTAGATTGCAGTTTGATGGCAGCTGGTAGTGCCATTTCTGCCTCTCATATTGCGGGCATTTGCTGCTCCATTCATATGGCAGATTGCAGTATTTTTGAAGCTGCCTCCTCTGGCCTTTTGGGGGCTCTCGCTCTGTTCTATGGATCTGGCACGGTAAACTGCACTGTGCTACTGGCTTTGATGATCCTAAGCCAATGTGTCCCCTCCTGTTAGACGGGTTGGGGGTTGCCCGTGCAGTCCTGGATTGGGGACTTTCTGGCTATGGTCTGAAGAGCTGACCGAGGTCCAGTTTGGTTGCTTTGTGATCCTCTGATAAGGTGGAGAGCCTGCTAATTGTTGCCATTTTGTGGAGCCTTGTTTGGTTGGC
This sequence comes from Nepenthes mirabilis, assembly GCA_025585075.1. Lineage (NCBI taxonomy): Eukaryota > Viridiplantae > Streptophyta > Magnoliopsida > Caryophyllales > Nepenthaceae > Nepenthes > Nepenthes mirabilis. Next base: position 5,768 of record JAODPA010095598.1, on the reverse strand, counting down.
AACTGTTTTTCTTTTCTTTTTTATTGTTTGGTTTGCAACTGCCGTGGGTTGTTGTTGTGAGGTGATATCCTCTGCGTTGCAGAATGCTGAATTGCCGGGCTGTAGAGGTTGTCTTGGCTTCTATTGCTGAGACCAGTTTTAGTTTGCTAGGTTTGATTGCTGTGAATTTGTAGTTCGCAGAAATTTTCTGAAGCTGCCTCCACTGTTAAGTATCTGGCGCAGTCAACGGTCCGGTGCTGTTGGATGTGATGAGCCTCAGCCAGTGTGTGCCTTCCTATTGGATGGGTTGGGGGCTGCCTGTGCACTAGCTTAGGACTATTTAGCTGAGGTGCGGAAGAGCTGGCCTGGACTGTTTGGTTGCAATAGATCCTTATGTTGCAGGGGAGATCCTTCTGTCTGTAGCCAATAGGTGGAGCAAGGATTGGATTCTGTCTCGGTTCTTGTTTCTCTTGGCTCTTGCTGTTGATCCTGCTATTACGCTAGATCATGGCTAATGATGTTTGGTGTGCTTATGCTTGTGCCGCGTTAGCATTGCTCCATTATGCTGCTGAAATACCCAATCAGCTGGTGGTTTTCCACGAATTTGGCTAGCTGTTGCAATGGCTGGGGAGACTATTTAGTGGCTGTCTATGGATGAGTTAGTAGACTTTATTGTATCTGCTACCTTGTGCCCTGCTGATAGATGCTGATGCTGATGCTGAATTCGGCCGAAGTGGCCTTGCGTGATGAATCTAGAGTGCTTTATGTACTCTAATTGGCCGGAGTGGCCATGCGTGAGATGAGGCCGAAGTGGCCATGCATCCGTAGTGCCTTTTCACTAAAAGGCCGAAGTGGTCTTGAGTAAGATGAATCCGGAGTGCATTATGTACACTACAAGGCCGGAGTGGTTTTTGCGTGTGATGAGGCCGGAGTGGCCAAGCGTATGATGAAGCCGGAGTGCCTTCTGTACACTAAAAGCCAGAGTGGTGTGTGATGCGGCTGTTTTGATTCGAAGTGGTGATGATCCGATGTGGCTAGATGTTGCTGAAGTGGCAATGATCTGATGTGGCGTGGTGATGCCGAAGTGGGGATTAGTTTTTGGCTGTCTTAGATGCAGCTTATTTTGTGTTGTGTTTGCTTCTTTGTTCTGTTTGGGTTTGAGGCCAGTTTGGCCTGCTGACATTTTTCTTCTGATGCTTTGTTCCCAATTTTGGAACTTTAGATTTAGTTTTTCCATAGTTCGATCTTTCGACTGTTTGGTGCTTGGGGAATGCCCTAGGCGTTGTTCTAGCTCTAAGTCGGCAAAATACTTGGAGCTGAAATATCATTGTGTAATTTTTGTTTATTTTAATGTCATTTACTTACTTACCAAAAAAAAAGATCTGAAGACACTATTTATACGACAAGAAATTTTTGATGCATTTTAATCATAAGAGCCTCAAGTATTTGTTTTCATAGAAGAAACTGAATATGAGGTAGCAAAGATTGATCAAATTTTTAAAAGATTATAATTGTGAAATTCAATGAGATAATGTAGCAGTAGGTGCTCTAAGCTGCCCAACTAGTTTTGTGGCAAGGTTACAACTCAAGGAGATGGAGATGCTGGATTGTATAAAGTATTATAATATCCAATGGTATGTTAAAGGTAACTGGATGTTACTGTTGTATCTGCAAGTGCAACTGTGACGACCCGACTTTTATTACCATCAAAAGCCGCCGTCAATTCTAAATCATACAATTTATGAAAGGATAAATAGGTGGACATAAAAATTTTTCTTTTTATCTTTCAAATCTGAGATGCATACTAGAAATGATTATTTTCATTTATCCCAAAATGTCACGGAAACATACTAACATTCATAAGCAGCGGAATAAATTTTACAAATCTCCTCAAAATACCAAAAGCAAAATAAACAAAGCTCTCAAAGATCTGCTCCGGCCAGCTTAACCATTCAGCTACACCATAAAGTTCTACTCAACTTCATCCTCCATAAGCTTTTCGTCATCTGAAAATTGGCAAGAATGAGCTTACAAAGCCCAGCAGGATACTCACATGCAGAAAACATAAACATACATATAATTTGATCAAAACATAATTTTATAATATAGCATAGCATACGAAAATCATCATATCGTTTCTTCTTCAGTTCTTATTCTTTTCATCTTGTCTTCGAAAAATTCATTAAAATCCTTTGAAATTCTTATCATCTTTAGGGACCGGACGGGAGCGGACAACATCGAGGATGGGTTGTGTGCTACCCCACAACCTAAAGCCGTATCCCCTCATTATGCTCCCCGGGGCGGGAGGTAATGCCTTTAACCCAGCATACGGGGCCATAGTCCATAGTTCTTATGCCACCAAAAGGTCCCCTCCCGTGGCCCAGGAGGCATCCTCGAGTGTCACTCCAATATCTTTCATCCATCTTTAACAGCAAGTTTAATGAAAACTCGGTTCTTGGTTCGTGTTCTTTAATGGCCAATCATCATAGATTAAAAGTTGGAAGAGTTTCACTTGCTGTCTGTACATTTTCCTTATTCTTATAGCCTTGGTTCTTTAACTTCAACATTTGAAGTCCATATTATCTTATCAAAATCCAGAGTTAATCTTTCAAAAATCCGAAGTTCAATATCTAAAGTTCTTTTTCAATAAAAAAGACAGAGTCTTGTTCATCAAATTTCTGGAGTTCTTTTTAAACAGAAGGTCGTAGTTCCAAAAGTCGAAGTTCTTTTATTATTGTCGGAGTTCTTTTCTTACAAAGTCGGAGTTCGTTTCTTCAGTCAAAGCCGGAGTTCTTTTCTGAAATCCAAAGATCATCAAAACCGGAGTTCTTTATTCATAAAGGACGGAGTACATTTTTAACAAAGTCCGAAGTTCTTTTTCTTAAAGGGGCGGAGTGTCTTTCTTTTCAAAAGGACGGACTGCTTTTCTTTTCAAAGGGACAGAGTGTCTTTCTTATCAAAACCGGAGTGCTTTTCGAACAAAGGGACGGAGTGCTTCTTTTAAAATGGACGGAGTGCTTTTCTTTTCCATAATCCAGAGTGCTTTTGTTTCAAAATTCGAAGTTCATAAATCTGGAGTGATTTCTTTCAAAATCCGAAGTTCTTAAATCCGAAGTTCATTTTCTTATAAAATCCGAAGTTTTAAAATTCGGAGTTTAAATTCCACAGACACATGGCCGGTTTTAAATTTAAATTAGTGCTGGTTTCCATTTCAAGTACTCATGGCCGGTTTCATTATTATCACAAAGGGGCCGATTTCAATTTTAACACAAAGAAAGCGAATTTCGATTTTAATACAAAGAAAGCCGGTTTTGATTTTATCATGAAGAAAGCCGATCTCGATTTTAACATGAAGAAAGCCGATCTCGATTTTCATATGAAGAAAGCCGATTTCGATTTTAACACGAAGAAAGCCGGTTTCGATTTTATCATGAAGAAAGCCGATTTCGATTTTAAAATGAAGAAAGCCGATCTCGATTTTCACATGAAGAAAGCCAATTTCGATTTTAATACAAAGAAAGCCGGTTTCGATTTTATCATGAAGAAAGCTGATTTCGATTTTATCATGAAGAAAGCTGATCTCGATTTTCACATGAAGAAAGCCGATTTCGATTTTAATACAAAGAAAGCCGGTTTCGATTTTATCATGAAGAAAGCTGATTTCAATTTTAAGATGAAGAAAGCCGATCTCGATTTTCACATGAAAAAAGCCGATTTCGATTTTAACACAAAGAAAGCCGGTTTCGATTTTATCATGAAGAAGGCTGGTTTCCATGAAGAAGGCCGGTTTCGACTTTAACACGGCAAAACCGAAGCATCCGGAGTTCTTTTTCGATAAAAGCCGAAGCTCAAATGCCGGAGTTCCTTTCCATCAAAAGTCCAGAGTACCTTGCAAAGCCGAAATTCTTTTACATAAAAACCGGAGTTCTTTTATATAGTCGTAAAAGCCGGAGTTCTTGGATCATGAGTTGTTATCAAAAGCTGGAGTAAAAAGTCAGAGTAAAAAGCCGGAGTTCTCTTTTTTTTCTACAGTAGGCCGGAGCTCTAAATTCAAAGTCATTTACTGTAAAATGCCAGAGCTCTTTTTTTTAAAATCCAGAGTTATTTTTAACAAAACGGATATTAATGATAAAATTTCTTGTTCTATCTTAAGGTTGAAGTTCTTTTTCCGTAAACACGCATTTATCGAAATTCATAACAATTGACAATTAATCATAAACAGAATAAATCTAACATCATGCGTAACCGAATTTCTTTTTTAAACATACATTTCAGAATTATAAGTCATAAAACAGCAAAAGCATACTTCATACGGAATATCATATACTTTCATAGCAACATACATAAACATGAGCTTTAGAAATAGGGGTGAGTATCTTGCCTGAATTCCTTTTCTACTTTGCCTTAGCCTTCGGTCTCTTTCTTTTCTAGGAGTTTATAGTGGGTGCCTTTTTCTGATATTCTTAAGCCCTTATTTATAGCCCGTGGGTTAGGTGGCCATCATTTATGGCTTCTCATTTTCCCATAGTGATATTTATAATCTTACATTTTCCAAAGAGGGTTGTTTTCCAATAAGTCTCGGAAATAACCAAATTATTGATGGTCGTTCCTTCCCAATATTTTTCCTTATTTTCTGTGACCGAACTTCAGCCTTTCATCAAAACAATTTCTGTTCAACTATCGAACGTTGATCGGATTTCGTTCTCCTTTCATTTCTATTCATTTATTTATGTTTCTCCGGTCAACATTTTTCGTTGACCGGATTTAACTCCCTCACTTAAATACATTCCGGTCAACTATCGATATTGACCGGATTTCTCTCCTATTTTCCTTCCATTAATGTTTTTCGGTCAACATTTTACGTTGACCGGATTACACCTTCGTCCATACTCCGGTCAACTAGTGTTGACCGGATCCAGCATTCCTACTTTGGCCAACCCTATCTCTTCGGCTCCTATATCAGCTTCGGCCCTTCTTCTTCTTGAACCCAAAATCTACTCCGGCCTCTCTTCACACTGTACTCCATTCTTCAAGTTCACTTCGGCTTTCACTTTCTGGAACAACTTTTGATTTCAAAACCTGCTCCAAGGCCGGTTTCAATTTTATACCTTATAGCCGGTTTGGAAATTCACTTCTAAGCCGATCTGGATTTCATCATAAAGGGACCGGTTTTCTTCTCACAAGGCCGGACTTATTTTTAATGGTAAATCCGGAGTAAGTTTTAGTATCAAAAGCCGGTGTACATTGCTTATTTCGTTTTCTGGTCAACTTGCGTTGACCGGACTTGATGATTGAAATTTTCCTTGTTATCCGGACTTGTTAAAGCCGGACCTAATTCATTGTCAGGCCGATTTTTCTTTCTTGTTACACTTTCCGGTCAACGGGTGTTGACCGGATTCTAAGACTAAAATATTTCTTTGTTTTAAATTTTGGGTTGTTACGATGGGAAGCCGGACTTCTTTTTCCTCACATAAAAGGCGGAGTTCTTTTTGCTGAAAGGGCGGAGTGCCTTGGATGCAGTTCTTATCTTAAGGCCAACTTATTACATTTTTCGGTCAACTAGCGTTAACCGGACCCGATGACTGAATTTTCTAAGTTTTGAAATTTGGGTCGTTACAATCTCCCCCACTTATAGAAATTTCGTCCTCAAAATTTGATAATCCTCACAATTTCCTAACCACAGATACTCTTTCCTACATCCAGAAGTTATTCCCTCAGACAAGGATTACTCTAGGAAACCTCAAGCAATTGAATCCTCTTAAATCCTCATTGCAAAACAAATCCTTAGC
>JAODPA010095587.1:0-22525 GCA_025585075.1 Nepenthes mirabilis | reverse complement strand
TAAAATTCTTGCATAAGTATCATGAAAATTTCATATCATTGAATATTCATAATCCTTCCGTTAGGTTTTAAATGTGAATTATATATTATTGATTATTAATTATATCTTGCTAAACTTTTAACTTATTCCTTACTTTAGTTTACTAATCATTTCAGATGAGAGGCTAATATAAGAGGGGAGAACCCCAACATGGCAGCTGAAGTAAAGCTCTCCATGGCAACAGCTCTTCATGACAACAGCTCCAAAACTTCAACAAAGGGAAGCACACCTCAGCAAGCATAAACAACCTGTAACACGAAGAATTTAGCAACCAATCAAAGCTCTCCACTGGACAAAATTTTAAGGAAACAAAATAGCAAATTAGTATGAATTAGCAAGGTAATTAGGGAACACTCGGCTGTATTAGGGAGAAGGATTCGAGTGGTACTGGTGAATCACCTCCAAGCCTCCAAATTATAAGAGGCACATGAAGAAGAAGGGAAGAAATAAGAGAAGGAAATTGAGAGAGAAAGAAGGAAAAACAAAAAGAAAAAGAAGGGAAACTGAGAGAGAACCGGAGGTAGTAAGAAGGAAGGAGTTCAGCTGAACATTTTGGTAAGTGTACTCAAATTTTTTTCTTCAATTGTTATTGTTTATTATTAAATCCTTAAGTATTATTACTCCAATACTTAATTTACCTAATATTTTTGGTCATATCATCATTTTAGCATGAGATATATACGGCTGAATTTCTGAGCCAAAATTAGTAGTTGTACCAACTACTGTAAATTGGATAAACTTGCGACCAAATGGTCATCAAACTAGTTCAAATTTGGTGACCAACGAGCTAAGCCTCTTAGTGATACTGTGAAAATTTGGCTCATGAAAATAAGTTGAACCGGTCAATGAATAGGGTTTCACATAAGCAACTGGACTAGCTCTAGAAATCATGCTAATATTAGAAATTGCAGCCTATAAACTGGGCCCTAACTTGGCTGAATCGGTAGCTATATTAACTTAAGTACCTTGTGGTGATGTTAAAGTGTCACCCTATAAAAATTAGCCCTGAACCAGTTATGAACTAGTCACCAAAATAGAGACAGAAATTGACAGCATCAATAAATGCTGATACTAAATTTTTAACTATAACTTTGACTTGAACCAGTTGGAATATCAAATTAAACCAGCCATAAATAAGACAAATTCTAAAAATTGAGTGTCTTAGCTATAAGAAGACTGCTCAGACCGGTTATGAACCGGCATCGAATTGGCCATAAAGCCAATAATGATAGAACCGGCTCCTTTGCATCTATACTGATGCTAAACTTGACATATTGGGAAAAATTGCCCTAATCGGACTACAAATAGGCTGAACCAATAGCCGACCTATCCAAAGTATTATGTACTAAGGGTAACCTATCTATCAGTAAACCATCTACCCAAAACTGTTTGAATTGGTTACTGAATCGGGCTCCTATATTGTGATAGAACTAGCTGACAGCATTTATGTTGATGATGGAATTGTGGCTTCTGAACCAGCCAATTTTGGTTCCTAAACCTGTTGAACCAGCACCCAAATTTATTAAGATATTCTTAGGTAATGTTAAAGTATCAACCAGTAAAAATATGCCTTGAATGGGCCCCTGAATTGTGCATTAAACCAGCAAGATAAACTGACTAGCATGTTGAAAATTTCAGCTAACAAAGTATGTAATGAACCATTGAACCGGTTCATCAAACTGGTTAATAAATGATGGAGAATAATAGTAAAAATTTGTATGGACAACTCCTTGAACCGGCCATTAAATCGGCCATTAATCGATTGTTGAGTTTTTAAGTACTTGTGCTAAAATTGGATTGAAGAAATGAATCTGAGTTGGCCCCGGACCAGTTACCGAACTGGCAATCGAATCAGCCAAATATATCATATGTTAAATTTAAATTTTAACATATGTAAAAGTTTAAGGTCAAAGCTACTAAATCAGACAATACATCGATTGCTATTACGATTTATAGTTTATTACTAATTATCGCATTTTATGATTGTATGTTTTGATATTATGAAAAGTTTATATGGAAGTTCTGCAAGTTCCAAAAATGATAAGATTTTTCTTCCGAAGTGGAGAAAATTAAGAAAAAAGTATTAAGAATAAGGTAAATGCTTCCATATAAAGTTTTGAAAAATGAGTTAAAAAACTGGACTAAGGAGTCATTTTTAGCTGGTGATATTCCCTAACACGCTTTAGGATAATACAGTAAAAAGTCGAGGTTTGCCCGTTGTCAGGGGGTAACTTTTGATGGCATAAGTTATGGCCCTGCATACTGGATTAAAAGTATATCACCCACCTCTGGGTGTTGAATAGGAGGGTCTGGTTTTAAATTTTATGGAAGCATATACAATTTTTTCCTTGATTGATTGTTCGGCTAGTTAAGAAGGCCTACTATCTCTAATCCCTAAAGATAAATGATAATTAAGACTGAGAGAAGAAAAAGTTAAAGAAAATAAAAGTTTATACATGTTTCATATGATTTCATTACTCTGAATTATATATTTATTTTAAGTATAAATGTGTAAGTCTTTACTATGTGCATCTTATTAAGTATTTGGTTCATTCTCTTACTATTTTCCTAACTCTTTATATAACGATCAAGATTTGGTATCTGATGAGCAAGAGTAAAGACCAGAGTGGTTTAGGCTTATGTATTTAATGTATTTTGATAGAAATGTAGTAGATTTATGAAACTATGTAATTGATTTTATAATGAAATGAACATGACTTTATACTTCTGCAATTTATTATTATGGTTATTATTTATATTTTCGTAAGACTTTATGGTAATAAGTTGTGTACTTAGTAAGCATATCTGGAGAATTCGACACTGTATTTTATTCGTATAGTATTGCAGCCACTTATGATATGGTAATAATATGGATCCTGTGTATAATAGTTATTTATTATCTAGATTTATATATAATGTAGCATATCATTATACTTAAGTATTCATGGATATTAAGTAGAAGGAAGGTGATCCATGACAGGTGGTATCAGAGAAAGAGATACTTTATAATTGATTAATCTTATGCGGAAGCTTAGACTAGGTTGGACACTTAAGGCTAAACTAGTTAGCAATAACAGGAAAATTAGTTGTCAATTCTAGTGGTGGCCTTAGAATAAGTAGTTATTAGTATGTTCTGATCTAATCTGAAATTTTAAATTTGTACTAATACGATTATAGAAATGGCGGATAGATGAAGACGTACCGAAGCCAATGCTAGTAGAGGTCAAAACCAGGAAGTAGAATATTAAAATCTACTAGAGAGAATGGTAGATTTTATGGAGTCAATGGGGCAACATAATTTAGCTCTAGCCCCTGCACTAGCTCCAGCTCCTGCCATAAATCTAGAAAGATCAGCTTATGACCGTTTTACAAATAAACATGTACCCAAGTTTTTAGATGAACCAAATCCAGTTAAGGCAGAAACCTAGATTCGAAAACTTAAAAAGGTGTTCTTAGTTATATGATATCCCAAGGAGGATAAGGTTTTATTTGCTTCATATCAGCTGGAAGGTGAAGCCAATTATTGGTGGTCAATGAAGAAAAGAGCCCTGGGAATGGCTGAGAATGAAATTATTTGGGACATGATCGAGAAAGCTTTTCTGGAGAAATACTTTTCCTCTAATCTTCGGGCACAGAAGGAGAAGGAGTTTATGCGCTTAAGACAAGGGAATCGTACGGTAGCTAAGTATGACACAAAATTTATTGAGTTATCTCATTATACTTCTTTTATGGTGGAGGAGGATATTAGAAAAGTGAAGAAATTTCAATAAGGATTGTGGGACGATATTAGGAAGCAACTATCAACATTGAAAGTGCAGACTTACAGAGAGGTGTTGGATCGATCTCTAATATTTGAAACAAAGCTTGAAAAGGAGAAATTTTTTAACAAGAGAATGTCCTACAGTAGCAGTGTGGGTGCAAGTTCTAATTCGGGATAAGGGAGGCCGCCAAAAAGAGTGAAGCAAGTGGATCAGGAGAAGAAGGGTAAACAAATAGCATCGGGCTAGCGAGCAGTGATGACTCTATGTCCTCATTATGGAAAATTACATAGAGACAAACCATACTTTAAATAATTGGGAGTCTGTTTTAACTGTGGTCAGGTGGGACATATCATAAAGAATTATCCTCTCCCAGAGAGGACCGAGACAAAGAAGCCCACCATCCCGGGTAAAGCATTTGCGGTCACCATACAAGAGGCAGAAGCATCTCCGAATATGGTCAAAAGTATTGTTCTTATTTGTGATGTTTTGGCCTATGCGTTGTTCGATTCGGGATCCACTTATTCATTTGTATCTCTGTGAGATCCCAAAATCAAAGAAACTTAAAATATTGCTATTTAAAAATTAGAGTGTTTTGATTTAAACCGGAGTGGCCTTACATCACTGGAAGACCGGAACTAATGGTAATCGAAATATTGACCGGTGTCATAATATTGACCGGCGTCAAAATATTGACCAACGTCGAGATGTTGACTATCATCAAAATGTTGACCGGTGTCAAGATATTGACCGGCGTCAAGATACTGACTGGCGTCAAGATGTTGACTGAAATGTTGACCAAAGGGTTGACCAATTTTTAGAAATATTGACCGACCTTGAATAAGAGAAAAGAAATATTGACCGGCTTTGAGTAAAAGTTAGCTGGATTAAAGTAAGAAGCGTTGACCGAAAAAGTTGACCAATAGAAAAGTTGACCAACCTTGGAGAAAATGTTGACCAGTTAGAATTGACTACCGAATTCGAAAGACAAGGGCCAACTTTGTTGTTAGATCCCAATCTAATCAGAGCAAGTGAATTACCCCGTTGACCTTGTAGATGAAAGTATCAAGTAGGTAACTGACCCTACTCACTCCCACCTAACCCCTGAAGGGAAGTAACAAGTAGATAACCCATCTCACTTACTCCACATAATCTCTTCTCTTTATATATTGAGTTCCAATTGAGGGACGGATGTGAAAATTCCTGGCGAGAAAGGAGAGTAAGGAGTGAAGAAGGAGAAAACATTTCAAGTTAGTTGGAGTGGACGGTCAACAGTCAGGCAAGTTTACCCCCGTTTTCAAACTTAAAGTGTAATAATGATTTAACGCAAGTGTACCTTCCCCTTTTTAACTTAGATTTTACTTCTGTTTTCAAGTCCCGACTTTAAGAGAAAAATTGCAAATGTTCTCCTCAGATTTTAAATGTTTCAGCACATAGTATATCAGACTTGCCATTTTTAATTACTGCTTGATAAGCTGTATCCCTGACGTCATACTTGCTTTACGATCAGACTGAAAATATAATTTTGATTTCATGATTAATTCATACTTACTGCTTCTACTTTCCGTTTTCTACTCAACTTATGATTGAACTTGAATTGTATAAAAATGGAGAAGTAAACCGGCTTTGAATCTTGACGTTATAATTATTGATTAGAATGGGATTTATGAATTTGAAACCGACTTCATATCAACTGAAAGTTTTTATACTTGACCGGAATAAGAAAAATAAAATTGAAATCGGTTTTGTATTATAACGATCGAAAGTTTTGTGCCTGTCCGGAACGTGAACTAAAAAAAAAGTGAATCGGCCTTATGAAAGGATAAATAAGATTGGACTTTAGCACTGAGAGATAAAGTTCTTCAGCATGCCTTAGAACATTATGGTGGTAATCGAGGATAACGAAAGGGAGCCGTCCTCGGGGCTTTGTACAACGAGGAAGTGAGAGTCGTCCTCGAGGCTTTGTACAAGGAGGTATTACCGTAATTATTAGGAGATGTGCACAATCTATCCTCGATTATTGTCCCTCTGCTAGCGATGTCCTTTACCGATAAAAATGAAAGAAAAGAGAAATTTTTATAATATGACCGACTCTGTTTTCTATTCCGATTTCTAAAATTTGACTGCTTCGGCCTTCCTGAGCTCTTGCATTATGTACTTGCCATGGTCCGGTTAACTGTTATTTTATAATATTCATACTATATATGTATTTGTCCGGTTAACTGTTATTTATAATGTTCATATTGCAAATGTATCTGTCCGGTTAACTGTTATTTTATAATGTTCATGCTGCATATGTATCTCTATCCGCCTTACAGTATAAACGCTTTACAGAAGATCTGCATGTATCTTGTTGAGTTTCGGCTCACTGTTTTCTATTTTTTTCCCTCCAGATGAAATTATAGAGCTTGTGCCTGATGAGATGAAATGACTAGAGTTTCGTCTGAATGATTCTAAGGACTGGGAAGCATAATTTGGAGTTACCCGGAAGAAACAGATTTATTATAATGATCCGGTCAAAATATATGTATTTTTGTAATTAGACTTTTATAATTATGTATGCAAAAGAATAAGCTTTATGGGTATGAATATAAACGCTTTGGCAGGTTAATAGATTGGCTTCCGTTACATATTTTATGGATATAGTGATGGATCCTAAATGACATCTGTGATCCTATGATCGGTAGGTATGACCGGCCCGGACCAGATCACCAACACCTTGGTGTCAGTCCCGGAAGGTCGCTGATGGAATGCAAAAAAAAAAAAAATCTGTTCCGTCACAATCTCCTCAATTTGTATGCCATCTTGCATAATCTATACAAGTTTTAGACTTTTTCTGGATAGTGTCAACACCTATAGAATCATTGGTTATTACCGATATTATGTACCCAAAATGCGTAATGACAATTAATGGATTGCAAATGATGGAGGATTTAATTTTATTAGACATGTGTGATTTCGACGTAATATTAGAGATGGACTGGATGGAAAATCATTATGCCAGTATAAATTGTTTCTAGAAGCAGGTTTATTTTACTATTCTGGGATGTGAACCATTTTACAATCAAGGGACTAGGCAAAAGGAAATGCTCGTATTGATTTCTGTTCTACATGCTCAATATTTGATCCTAAATGGATGTCAGACTTATCTAACTTACACTAGTATTACTGAAAGTCATAGTGTGCTGATTAAAGATATACCGATGATCTGTAAATTCAAAGATGTATTTCTCAAACAATTGCCTAACTTACCGCCATATCGGGAAATAGAATTTGAAATTGAGCTTGCACCAGGATCATGCCCAATTTCGAAGACACCGTATAGGATGGCGCCTATTGAGCTGATTGAGTTAAAATAGCAATTACAAGAATTGCTAGATAATGGATTTATCAGTCCAAGTATGTTTCTTTGGGGCGTACCAGTGTTATTTATAAAGAAGGACGGAACCTTGCGATTATGTATTAACTATCATGAATTAAATAAAATCACGATCAAGAGCTGTAACGGAACACGTTTAAATCTCGTCATCACCTCTAATCATAAACAATTAACCAAATAACTAAAGCAAAAATTCATTGGACATGAGATATTTTAACTGACTTCAATATAAATAATATATAACATACACAGGATCAAAAAACAGGCCACAATATCGGTGGCTCTGGCACCAACCCAAAAAATGCAACGTCGGACCTTTAGTAAGAAAAGATACCTATAAAAAATATTAATCCAACATATATACACATATTCAACAATATCGCAGAAGTAAAAACATATTCATAACAACTTTCTACATAACCTGCACAACACCAAACGTCCTATTTCACTTCCACAAAAATAATCTAGTACAAAAATAACCATCCTGTCCGTGATTAAACACAAACCCGACAACTCCAGACAACACAAAAACTACCACATGGGCTAACAACAACGCCTGAAAATCTATAATATATCAAAAATCATATTCGGAACCAAACTAACTAATCTACGATAAGTAAAATGACCTAAACCTATCCAAAATATATCAATGCATAAACATCAAAACAAACAAGCCTAAAATCTTCCAAATTTCAAATCTTGCTCGGTAGGCGAGAATCCCTGCATCTCTTGCTCATTTGAAGGTTAGTAAAAGTAGTAAGAAAGTAAGTCAAATGCTTAATAAAACATAATATATAAAGGAATATGCATACTTTTAACTTACATACATATCGGAAAGGAAATAGGAATTGTGATTGTGTGTAAAAGCTTAAACGTATACAAAAACTTTCATAATACATATCCAATTTTCTTATCGTTATACTTAGTTAGAAAAATGTACTCAAATATTACTTTTCTTTGGGGACCAAGGCCAGTAGGTCTTATTAGTTAAGGAAGCGGTCGATCGAAATCTGGATTATATTTGCTCATGCACAATTTAAAGTCTTCTCCTCTTATTTAAGACCTAGAGGTGGGTCGTTTACAAATAACCCTATAGACGGAGTCATAAACCGCAAACGGTCCTTATCAGACAATGATCTTTCACTATAATATATTAATGTATGCCAAAATATACTATTTATCAAACATTCTTTACAGTTTCTTAACTTCTTAGAAAATTCTATACTTGACTTCATACATTCTTGGTTCCCACCTTTTTAGAGAATAATTCATACTTTTTTAGCATAATTGTAGAATTTTTTTCATAATTCTTTTCAATGTATATATACTTATTCCTTACCATATAATGTTCACAAAACTTCAAATGAATGCATAAATTGATATGAAGTTTAGGAAAATTTTACTTCATTGTACAAAACAGAAACATTATCATTTTCGGAGCATAATTATTAAATTCCATGCACTTTCCGCTTCATATATATATATATAATATACACTTAATCCTTCAATTTTCATAAACTAATTTCGAATTTAGGGTTCGGGGTTTTAACATTATCAAAAATTTCCATGAAAATATACAAAATGAATAATTTTCATAATATCAGTTCATATACTTAACATACGGGACATTTTAGAAAGGAAATTCGCATAATTAAAGGATTTAATGTAATTACCAAGACATGTGAAATGTCATATATAAAATACAAGTGATAAAACATTATAATACTCGAAATCATGGCTTGCGTGGTGTTAGGGTTTCCAATTAAACACAATATTTCATGTGAACCTTGAAACTAGACGTGAAATCAACATGTATACACGTTTTTTTATACATATACTTCAAAATCAGAAAGAAAATTGACATATATGCATATTTAATATATAAATACTTCAAAATCTAAACTTGAACGGGAATTTGGACAAGAATGCCTAGGAGAAACGATAAGAAACTAGCAAAAAGAGAAGGAAAAGTATAAGAGTGCACTTGCCTTGACCCGATTATAAGTTTCTCAACTAGTTTCACTCCGAAAACAGACCCGAAAGCCTTGATCTCCTCTTCTCTCTTATTATCGGTGTGCTAGCTCTCTCCACTCTTCCTTTTCTCTGTAAAAATAATAAAAAGCTAAATGCACAGACTTTAAATACCCAAATTGGCGCTTGAGCCCTAGTCGATGTCCCTCGAGTGTGACAACACTGGATTTCACGATTGAGCACGCCTCGAGCATGCTACGGACATAGGGGTTCTATTTTTTGTGCTCGAGCTTGCATTAGGCCTACTTCAGGCTTGTGTCGGCCCAGATTTAGCCAGTTCTATTTTTGACTCATTTAATCTAATTTTTTATATCTTTTAATTTTAATTTTAATCATATTAGTTTAATTAATCATGATTAATATAAATAGAAAACATAAACCTTACAAGAACAAATATCTGTTGCCACAAATTGATGATCTATTTAATTAGCTATAAAGAACCCGGTTATTTTTAAAGATCGATCTTCGATTTGGATATCATAAACTGCAGGTTAAGCAGGAAGATGTACCCAAGATTGCTTTTTGGATAAGGTATGGCCATTATGAATTTCTAGTTATCCCATTTGGACTGACCAACGCTCCTGTAACTTTCACGGGTCTTATTTGGAGAAATTTATTGTTGTATTCATTGATGATATTTTAATCTATTTTAAGTGTTATGAAGAGTACGAGGTGCATTTGAGAACCATGCTCCAAACTTTGCAGGAAAAGAAATTATTCTCAAAATTATAGAAATACAAATTCTGACTTGAAGAAGTAGTATTTTTGGGTCATGTGATCTTAAATATAGGCATTTCGGTTGATCTAAAGAAGGTTAAATCTGTTACTAGTTGGAGTCAACCTACAACAGTGACTGAAGTTCAAAGCTTCCTAGGTATGGTAGGTTATTATTGACGGTTCATGAAAATTTTTTTCAGAATAGCTATGCCTTTGATCCAATTAATGAAAATGGAAGCTAGATTTGAATGGATGGAGGGTCTGAAGGATTTGTAGTTTATTGCAATGTGTCCAATGCTGGATTAGGATGTGTCTTAATGCAACACGGAAAGATAGTTGCCTATAGGTCTAAACAGTTGAAAGTTTGTGAAAAGTACTATCCGACCCATGATCTAAAATTGGCTATTGTGGTATCTGTACTAATGATCTGGCGACACTACTTATGTGGAGAGAAATTTTTGGTATACTCAGAATACAAGAATCATAAATAATTATTTTTTTAGAAAGAGCTAAATATGAGGCAGAGGAGATTGATCGATTTTCTAACAGATTATAATTGTGAAATTATGAGGTTCAGAAATCAAAAAAGCTTAAAATCGAAATAAAACATTCTATTAGAGTATTTTGACTTCAACTTAAAACCGGAGTATTTTAATAAGAATGAAATCCGGATGTGAAGAAGTTGACCGGACTCGAAGAAGTTGACCGGATTTGAAGAAGCTGACCGGATTCTGGAGGTGTTGACCGGATTTTAAAGATGTTGATCGGCCTTAAGAAGGTTGACTGGCTTTAAGTGGGAAAGTTGACCGGACGAAATCTATAATAAATTGGCTACCGAATTCAGGGCAAATAAAGACAAATTTTGGACAGTTAAAATCCAACTAGATCCTAACTAAATAGAGTAAGTGAACTACCCCGTTGACCATCTGAGAAGAAGTACAAAGTAGGTGACTTACCTTACTTACTTCTACCTAATCACTGAAGGAAAATACCGAGTAGGTAACTTACCCTCACCTACTCCACCGAACCCCTCCTCGTTATATACTGGGTTTCGATTGAAGAGGCAAGTGTGAGTGCGGGCAAGTAAAAGCAGTAAGTAACGAAGAAGGAAGGAGATCCTCAAGTCAGCCGGAGTGGGCCGTTAGGCAAGTGTACTTTGGACGCTACTCTTTCTGTTTTTAACTCTTTCTGTTTTTAAGAATATTATAAGTGTACCCCTCTACTTTTAAGTTCATGGTCTAATGCAAATGTATACTCTGATTTTAACTTTAGAATATTACAAGTATACTTCGGACGATCATTCTTTTTAAGTTCAAGTGTGCAGAGTTTCTAAAATTCATGCTTTGCAAATATACTTCCGTCTCCAAAGTTTCAGCTTTAAAAACTGTCAGTTTTTCCTTCCGATTTAAGTTAAATGTATGCCGTTTTAATTACTGTTTGGTAAGTTGTATTCTGGTTTGAATTCATACTTTCTACCTTCTGTTATCTACTTTCTGCTAAACCCATGTTTAAACTGGAGTACATGAAAATGAGGAAGTAGACAGGCTTGTATGTCACTTGCATTACCTAAATTTAAAACCAGCATTGATTGGTAAAATAATTGAAACCGGCCTTATAATATAATCTGAAATCGGCTTAAGTAAATATCGAAACTGGCCTTGCACGTTAATTTGAAATTGGCCTTGCATATTAATTTGAAACTGGCCAAGAATAATTGAAATCGGCCTTGTATTACAATTGAAACCGGCATTTACACGGTAATTTTGAAATCGGCCTTGTATCGTAATTTTAAAACCGGCATTTACACGGTAATTTTAAAACCGGCCTTGTATCGTATTTTGCAACCGGTAGTTGCACTGTGATTTTAAAACCGGCCTTGTATCGTATTTTAAAATCGATATTTGTACTGTGATTTTGAAACCGACCTTGTATCATAATTTTGAAACTAGCATTTGTACTGTGATTTCAAAACCGGTCATGTATCGTAATTTTAAAATCGGCTTTGTAAAGTGATGTATAAGTTCTATGATTTGAAACCGACTTAAAGTATATGATTTTTGAACCGGCCTTAAGATATCTGTACACAATATCTGAAGGATTAATAGTGATACTTTCGACCGATACTGAAAATGGCTTTCAGTAAACGATAAGAAGAAAATATTTCTGTTACTGTTATTATGGACCCAGGACTGATATGCAGTCAGGTTAGGTTCTTCGGCATGTCTTAGAATGTTATGGTGGTAATCGGGGATAACTCTATTCATGGAGTTATATGTGGTCCGCCCCTTCTTAGGGCGTTATAATAGGAGGGTAGCTTCTGTTCTGTTCTGGCCGGCGCCCCCTTGGATTGGGAAAGGATCTCGTAAGGTGGGATTATCTGTTCTGTTTATTGCCGTTAATTGTGGAGAGATGTACACAATTTATCCTCGATTATTCGCCCCCTCCGCTAGTAGGGTCTACTGATAGGGTTTTTTACTGATAAAGATGAGTTTCTATAAACTATGGAAGTAAGACCAACTTCTACTTTCTAAAATATGAGTACATTGATTTCTGATTTTCGAAACTTGATCGTTTCTATTTTTATATCTGTATCGTAATTCTATTATAAACCACTTTCTTATGGCATTTATATCTTCATGTTTAACGGTATCTATTTTATTGAGTTTTATTCTGCATATATATTTTACTGCATACCTGCATGTACCTTATTGGGTATTGGCTCACTGTTTTACTATTTTTCTCCCCTCCAGAGGAGATTGTAGACTGTAGAGTTGTGCCTGATTAGAGTTCAATCTAAAAGATTCATGAAAATTTAAAACACTTTTAGAGTTATCACAAAGGAAGCAGTCTTGATAGAATATATTTGCGAATTTGTAATTAGACTATTATGCCTATGTATGCATGAATGAGTTTTTGGGTATGAATATGAATGCTTCGGCAAATTTTTAGGTTGACTTTCGCTACATATTTTTATAGATATTTTACACGGATCCTAAATGGCATCTGTGATTCTGTGTTTACGTGTTATGTTATAACTAGATTAGTTGTGTGCATATACTGAGTTATGGCAAAAGCTGTCTATTTCTGTCATGACTGACAGAATCAATTGAAAAAAAAAATATCCGTTCTGTCATAATTGGTATCAGAGAGATAAGATGCCTTAGGATTTGATCGATCGAAAAGCAAAAGTATAGGTTTGAATCTTTGTACTGAATTTCCGTTGGAATGGGTCAGGGTAACTAAGGTGAGTAGAACCCTTAAAAAATCAGTCCCTAGGCTAAGTTCAAATTTCATGGAGATAATGGATACTTTCCTTTCCTTCAATTGACCTTTTTGGGATTTCAATATTGTACCTGTTTTGATTTTAGGATGGCTAACAAAAGGGGAAGAAGAGATGGCCGGAGTGGTGCTAGTACCTCCCATGATCGAGAAGCTGAGTATGTGACCTTGTTAGAAAGGGTGACGCATGTTGTAGAGAAGATGGAGCAGCGTCATGTGGCCTTGGTTCTTACACCACAACCAATTTCAACTATGTACGAGAGGTTTAAGGCAGAGGAGGTGCCTGAATTTTTAGAAAAATCACATCCGCTGAAGGCAGAAAATTAGATTAAGAGATTGAAGAAAATACTTACAGTTATCCAATGTTCTGATAGTGAAAGAGTTACCTTTGCCACTTATAAATTGGAAAAAGAGGCCGATGATTGGTGGGCTGGGAAGAAAAGAGCAATGGGATAGTTGGATGAGAAAATTTCTTGAGAGACGTTTGAGGAGGCTTTCTGGGAAGAGTATATTCCCGATAATCTTTAAGATTAGAGGAAAAGAGCCTTTATGGAACTTAGGCAAGGGAGTCGCACCGTAGCAGAGTATGCACGAGATTCATCGAATGGTTTCGTCATGTACCTTTCATTGGTAAAGATCAATCGAGGATGACCAAGAAGTTCCTGCAAGGGTTAAATGATGAGATTAGGAATCAATTAGTGACTCAAGAGTTTCAGGCTTATACCGAGGTTCTAGATAGGGCCCTGGTACTCGAGAAGGAGTTAGAGACACAAAAATTACTTGCAAAAGGGCCGCTAGCTGGGCAAGTCCTGGTAGGAGATTAAATGTAGAACCACCTGAGTCATCCAAGAAAGTAAGAATGGTAGATGTGGGGAAGAGCACTACCGAAGATTTATGGGTGACTAGTTCACAGACATCAATTACTACATGCGCATATTGTAGGAAGAAGCACTCAGAAAAACCTTGTTATAAAGTAATGGGAGCATGCTATAATTGTAGAAAGTTGGGTCACCTGATAAAAGATTGTTTGTTACCAAAGGGACGAAAGGAAAGAAGTCGGTTGTTGTCGTTAGAGTATTACGGTATTAGTGCAAGGCCAGAGACACCCCCGAAGACGGATGAAGGTATTTTCTTAATCACAGAATTTTGATTTTGTTATGTGTTTGCCTTAAAAAAAATTGGAATGATTTCCTAATTGTATAGATATATGTATGCTTTGTAAATTTTGCGAGATTTAAGAACTGTAATATAGATGAGTATACAGCTAGAAGAAAGAATGCTTGATTCATTTGGTCGGCATAGCAAATAAGTAGAACTGATGGTTTGGGATTAATTTTTGAGAAAATGCAAACCTCTAGATTTGAAATAATACTCAAGGACATTGGTAAAAGATGCAACACCCTTAGGTTATGAAATTCTGAGTAAGAGGCAAGGTTAAATGAGTTAAGAATGGGCATTCAGCCTAATTAGAAATAGGATTGCCCTTTTTAAGTCAATAGATGACCGTTCAAGAATCTGGCTATGAAGGTTTTGAAGAGTGTATGTATGACCAAGCTAATCTGTTGTAATGAGTAGTTTAAAGGAAGTTAAATTTGGCATTAGTCTTTAAGAAATTGTGTGGAATTAAAAAGAGTATTGACTAGACACTGTTGATGAAGCCGTAGAACCTTCTGGTAGTAGGGCTTGTCAATGATCAAGTAAGTTAGCATAAATGATATGCTTATGAGGAAGATTGAGATATTGTTAGTCTATACTAATAGGCAATCACCGACACGCAAAGTGAGAGAGGCGTCCGTAGAGCGGAATTGCTCTACCTATAATTAAAATTTTGTGATAAGATCTCTGAGGACTTAGGAATGATCCCTTGAAAAAAATTTAAGGTTTTATTAAATTAAAAGTTAGAGGTTGGGACAGGTGGATCTCAATATATTCGACGGAGGAGAATACTAAGATCAATAGTCGAAATTAGAAGTCTCCATTTGGAAGTATGAAGAATCACTTGGAAGATAATTCTGATCTGATAATTTTGAGAATTATAAAGATGAACTTTCTTGTGTCGCTTGTAAATTGATACTCTTGAGATAAGTAGGAGAGAAATCCCTTATCAGAGTTACTTTTTTCATTGATTGAAATCGGTAATCGTTCACCCATAGTGATTCCAAATGAGGTATTTGGGTTGAATTAGTTGGTTCATTAATATACCAACGAGGTCTTAAAGCTGTTAAGTGTAGAGGTATTGAATTGAACAATAAATCTGAAGCTACATCGAACCCGTGGTAACCATATAAATTGCAGTTTCTGATCTTGCTATGGGTTGAGGGTTTGTGAAAGATGTTTGGCTCAGTATATGGATTTGGAGATTTTGAGACTGTTAAGTGTTAGGGTCTCGAGGTTTTAAGCTATGGTCTGAGATTGTGCTGAATCTGTAGAGACTGTTATAGTTAGGACTTCTTATTCTGTTGTGAATTGAAGACTTGTGAGAAATAATTTTAGGGCATGGATATCCTAGAATCGGTCTAAATCAAGATTATCTCATAGGTTGGATGTTCGGAAGGAAAAATGACATGAAATCTAATTGTACCTTGAATTTCACGTTGGGATTTTAGCTGAGCTAGGTAAAAGAACCAAAATACTAGTGACGGTAAGATATAATCAAACAAATCAAAGCTAACTGATTAATCAGAGCGCGCAGCGGAAGAGTGATGAACCCGTGTATATATAATGTTGAGGTTAATGTCCAAAGTAAATGCTCAATATTGAGGTATGATCATTTGGCCTTTGCAGAATTCGCTTATAACAATAGTTACCAAACAAATATTAGGATGACACCGTTTGAAACTTTGTATGGGAAAAAGTATTGATCTCTAATTCACTGGAAGGAAATCAGCGACCGACGACTGCTAGGTTCAGAGGTTATTCAAGAAGCCTCTGAGAAAATTTACACGATCTGTAAGAAATTAAAAGTAGCTCAAAGTCGATAAAATTACTATACGAATCAAAAGAGATCGGATTTATATTTTTTCGTGAGCGATTATATTTTTCTAAAAGTATCACCAACAATGGGGACAACCAAATTTGAAATAAAGGAAGAATTAAAACCGAGGTTTATCAGTTTCTTTGAAATCTTGGAGAAGGTTGGAGAAGTCGCTTACCAATTAGCTTTACTGTCACATTTATCAAAAGTGTACAACGTGTTTCACGTGTCAATGCTTCAGAAATACGTGTACGATCCAACCTATGTTATTGATTATGCGTCTCTGACAATTGAAGAATACTTGTCATATGTAGAGGAACCCGTGCAGATCCTAGAACAAAGAGATCAAGTGCTCCGTACCAAGACTATCCCCTTAGTCAAAGTCTTGTAATATAATCACTCTCATGTGGAAGCCACATGGGAGCAGGAGGAGGAAATTCGTAATAAGTACCCTCACTTATTCTCCTGAGGTATCTAAGTTCCTTGAATTTTGAGAGTGAATTTTTTATAAGGAGGATAAGATTATAAGGATTGAATTTAATTATACTAATATTTATCCCAAGATGTAGTTACGATACAAATTAAATCAAATGGATCGGCATAAGTATAGTAAATAGACCCGAATGACAACCGAATAAACTCCGAAGGGTAAGAAGATAATTCGACCGTCAAAATTTGATCAGATTAGTAACCAAATTAAAATCTGGTAGATGAGGAAATGCTTGGGTAGCTACTAGTATATATACTCGGTTGGGAAAAGCAACACAAAATCTGAATTTTCTTGCTTCAATTCTCCATGGCAGTAGTCCACAACATTAAAATCAGAATTCCTCCAACAAGTGCACAACTCGGGCAATAGCCTCTACTACACTTAGCCAAACGTTAAGGGCAAATAAAAAGCAGCTCACGGCTGCTTACTTCAACAACTCACAACACACAAAACCAGGTAGCTTAATATAAGAGGGGAGAACTCCAACACGACAGCTGAAGTAAAGCCCTTCATGGCACCAGCTCTCCACGACAGCAGCTCTCCACGACAACAACTCCAAAACATCAGCAAAAGGGAAGCACACCTCAGCGAGCATAAGCAACTTGTAGCACCAAGAATTTAGCAACCAATCAAAGCTCTCCACTAGGAAAAATTTTAAGGAAACAAAACAGCAAATTAGCGAGAATCACCAACCTAATTAGGGGACACTCGGCTGTGTTAGGGAGAAGGATTTGGGTGGTACTGGTGAATCAGTTTCAAGCCTCAAAATTATAAGAGGCAAGTGAAGAAGAGCGAAAGAAATAAGAGAAGGAAATCGAGAGAGAAAGAAGGAAAAACAGAAAGAAAAAGAAGGGAAACTGAGAGGGAACCGAAGGTAATAAGAAGGAAGGAGTTCAGTTGAGTATTTTAACAAGCGTACTCAAATGTTTTTCTTCAATTGCTGCTATTTATTGTTAAATCTTTAAGTATTATTGCTCAAATACTTAATTTGCCTAATGCTTTTGGTCATATTATCATTTTAGCATGAGATATACACGGCTGAATTTTTGAGTCAAAATCAGTAGTTATACATGCTACTGTAAATTAGCTGAACCGGCGACCAAATGGTCACCAAACCGGCTCAAATTTGGTGACTAATGAGCTAAGCCTCTTAGTGATACTGTGAAAATTTGGCTCATGAAATGGGCTAAACTAGTTATTGAATTGGGTTTCATATTAGCAACTGGACTAACTTCAGTAATCATTCTGATATTTGGAATTGCAGCCTATGAATTGGGCTCCAACTTGGCACAATCGGCAGCCATATTGACTTAAGTATCTTGTGGGATGTTAAAGTGTCACCCTGTAAAAATTAGCCCTGAACCAGTCATAAATTGGTCACCAAAACAAAGGAAGAAATCGGCTACTACATCAATAAATGTCGATGCTGAATTTTCAGTCATAACTTTGACTTAAACTGACTAGAATATCAGCTTGAACCAGCCATAAACTAGACAAATTCTAAAAACTTAGTCTTTTAGCTGTAAGAAGACTCCCCGAATTGGTTATAAATCGGCCTCGAATTGGCCATAGAGCCAAGAATAACAGAATCGGCCCTTTTGCAACCATGCTAATCCTAAACTTGACAGTTTGGAGAAAATTGCCCAAACTGGACCCTTAACCGGCTGAACCAATAGCCGACTCAGCCAAAATATTATGTACTAAGGCTAACCTATCTACCAGTGAACTGATCACCCAAAACTCTTTGAATTGATTACTAAACCGGGCCTCTAAATTGTGTCAGAACTGGCTGACAATATCTATGTTGATGTTGGAATTGTGGCTACTAAACTGGCCAATTTTGGTTTCCAAACTAATTGAACCGACACCCAAATTTACCAAAATATTTTGGGATAATGTTAAAGTATCAATTGGTAAAAATATACTTCAAACCCGCAAGATAAACCGGCTAGTATGCTGAAAATTTCAACTAACAAAGTATGTAATGAACCATTGAACCTATTCACAAATGATGGAGAATAATAGTAAAAATCTGTATGGACCAACCCTTGAATTGGCTATTAAATCGGCCACGAACTGAAAGCTGAGTCCTTAAGTAATTGTGCTAAAATTGGATTGAAGAAATAAATTTGAGTTGGCCTCAAACCAATTACCGAATCGGTAACTAAATCAGCCGAATATATCACATGTTAAATCTGAATTTTAACATATGTAAAATTTAAAGGTTAAAACTATTAAATCGGATAATGCATCGATTTTTGTCATGATTTTCGATTTATTACTAATTATCGCATTTTATGATTGTATATTTTGATATTATGAGAAGTTTATATGGAAGCTCTATAAGTTTTAAGAATGACAAGTTTTTTCTTCCGGAGTGGAGAAAATTAAGAAAAAAGTATTAAAAATAAGGTAAAAGTTTCCATATAAAGTTTTGAAAAATGGGTTAAGAAACTGGACTAAACTATTTTCAGCGAGTGATATTTCCTGACATACCTTAGGATATTATAATGAAAACTCGAGAATTGTCTCTTATCATGGGGGAACTTTTGGCAATATAAGTTATGGCCCCGTATATTGAGTTAAAAGTATACCACCCACCTCTGAATACTGAATAGGAGGGTTTGGCCTTAGATTTTGTAGAAGTATTCACAATACTTTCCTCGATTGATCGCTTTGTTAGTTGGGAAGACCTACTAGCCTTAATCCCTAACAATAAAAAATAATTAAGACTCAGAGAAGAAAAAGTTAAAGAAGACAAAAGTTTATACATGTTTCATACGATTCCATTCCTCAAAATTATATATTTATTTTGAGTATAAGTGTGCATGTCTTTGTTATATGTATCTTATTGAGTATTTGGTTCACTATCTTACTGTTTTTCTAACCCTTCAGATGACGATCACGAGTTGGTACCCAATGAGTAGGAGTAAAGATTAGAGTGGTTTAGGCTTATGTATTTAATGTATTTTGATGGAAATGAAATGAATTTATGAAACTAAGTAATTGATTTTGTAATAAATGAACATGACTTTATGCTTCTACAATTTATTAATATGGTCATTATTTATACTTTCGCAAGACTTTATGGTAATGAGTTGGGTATTAGTATCTCTGGAGAATCCGATACTGTATTTTATTCGTATAGTGTTAAAGTCACTTATGGTATGATAATAATATGGATCATGTGTATAATTGTTATTTATTATTTAGATTTATGTATAATATGGCATATTATTATGCTTAAATATTCATGGATATTAAGTAGAAGGAAGGCGATCTGGGATAAAAGCAACTAATGAAATGTATAATAACGTTTTTCTTGTGTGAGGAAAAAAATAATCAATGCAAAAAAGGGTGCCACAGCCACCCCATGTACAGTTGAAATATGCAAATACAAGATCAATCGCTGGGATTCTGCCAACAAAATAATAGAGAGAAATGGATTGAATCTGGCGTGAAAAATCAATCACTGGGATGTTGCCAACAAAATCATCGGGGGAAATGGATTGAATATACCGAGAAACACTGATTCAAAGACCAGTGCTAGAGGCTGAAATCACAAAAGGACCACGATAGTTGCTGGCAAGTGGATTATGCAGCTGGTTGGATACTGGGTTTTGTTGATGCTGTGAAAGAGGATGATGCTGAAGTGATTTCTGAAGAGGAAATCAAAGATATACTTGTGAAATTGCCGCATTCACTGATCGGGTATGTTTAGGCATGCAAAGTTCAGTATACTTTTATGCATAGTGTTCTTGAATAGAAACGGAAACATGTCGTGATGCCTTCAGTTTATCATCATGATGATGGGTACTTCATCTTTTAATTCCATTCTGAGAGGGATAAAAGGGGGATTCAGGAAGCTGGGATCTTCTACTTTAATGCTAAGCTTTCGTTCCAAGGCAATAGAATCCACTTCAAATTTGTAGAAGTTATTAGGATTAGCCCTGGCTTCCAGTCAGGATTTGGCACTGAGTCTGAATTCGTAGGATTGGGGATTCACTATCGTGTAAGTACACTGGTGCAGCAAACTGGAAGCTAGTAAGCACTAAGCACCAATGCAATGACATTCAGGACTTTCAGAAGTAAACTGGTGGAGGCAAATCTCATACGCTAGGGTGTTGGTTGAGGTTGACATTCAGTAAGGAACTGGTGCTGCAACTCTTAACCAAGATTGTTCCTATTGATATCCCCAAACAGGTTTTTTTGACAAATGGAAATCATTAATAAGGAATTGTGGGCATGAAAAAAATGGTTTTTTTACCCTTGTAAGAAATGACTTTGGAGGTATGCAGAAATAAGATGACCAATTTGGAGTGCACGCTCAAGCTATTCAAGAGGCTACTGATCAAGTTCAACCGCATAATATAACCTTGAAAGAATCAAAAGTTTCTAATGAGGCACAGAGAAAAAATGATGATGAGCAGAAATGGGAAGCAATAAGAAAAGATCTAGATGTCACAGCTCATACTCTCGACTAATTCATCTCTGCAACACTTAGCAACACCACCACATCTGGAGCTACTAAGTCAGCCAAACCCAAGCACTTAAGGACACAAGCTAGTGATTCGGAGATAAGAGGAGGAGAGCACAAAGGAACTCACTCAAAGGCACAAAGTATAGAATGTAGAGAACTTGTACTACTTGTGTGCTCTTTGCTTGGTGACTGTAAATTTAAGTCCCCTTCCCCCTTTTATGGTAGAGTGCCTCCCGTACACTTCCTTAACCCATGACTAAGATCACCAAACGGATGGATAGGATTTGCTTCTAAATTTCTCTTAAAATATCCCTCCTAGATTCATTTTCTAGAATTCTCTACTATTTTCCTATCAAGAAAACTTTATTAGAATATCTAGATAATTACAAGGGAGATGTCGTGACACTCTTCTAAAATTTTCTAGAATATTCCACCCAACCCTAGACAACTCTACTATGTCCAAGAATTCTCCCACAATGTTGTACAATTTTGGAGCTATACAAATCTACTAGATAGGTACCGACATGGGTCAACCTCCGCAACTGCATTCCAGCACTGTTCGTCGCTGACATAGAGATGCAGGTATGATCAAAATTGTGGAGGTAACAGGTTCAAGTATGTTTAAGCGTTTGAGAAATGTGCTGTGGTACCAGCAACTGATGAATCATACATTGATAGTGTGTGTAAACCCTGACGGAGTGGCCAACTTGGAAAGTGAAAGCTGAAAAAAGAGATTTAGTTCAAGGAAATAAGCTTTTATTGTTCTCTGTTAGGAGACTAAATCGAAAACAAAACACTTGGTAAAGTTAAAACTAATATCACTACTAGTCAGGGATCCATTAATAACTATAACTGTGCCATCAATGGGAGGATTTGTGCTCTGTGGAATCCATCTATACTTAATGTTAAGCTTGTGGAAAGTTCTGATCAGTATATACTACATAGTATATACACTGTAAAGTGGGCTATGTTGTTGGACTTGTTAATTGTGCAGTCACTTTTGTCTATGCTGTGAATCAAAGGTCTGGCAGAGTAGAGTTTTGGGATGCTCTCCAGGAAGTTGCAGCTAATATTTTTGTGTTATAAATTTTCAGAGAGGATTTTAATGAGGTATTGGCCTTTGCAGAGAGTTGTAGTTATGCTGATCTTTCTGAAGTTTTTCAGATTCTGTTCAAAATGTGGAAGAAATTGTTCTAATAGGTAGGATCAGGATACAAAATTTAGAAAGTGAATCTTGAACTGAATAGTTAGGCCATGATTAGAAGAATTCAAGCCATGAGTGTTGGGGCCAAATGGGCGCTCGGACAGAATGTTCCCTAAAGCGCAGTGACCGAACGGACAAAGTACTCGGACACGGAGAGACAGCACTCGGACGGAC
>JAODPA010095576.1:0-22527 GCA_025585075.1 Nepenthes mirabilis | reverse complement strand
GAAATCCGGAGTGAATTTAAGAAGTATTCCGGAGTGGATTTTCATAGGGAAATCCGGACAAGATTTTTATTAAGGAATGCCGGAGTGATTTTCCTTAAGGAATTCCGGCGTACTTTTATCTAAGGGGATTCCGGAGTGGAATTTTAAAAAATATTCCGGACTGGATTTTCCTAAGGAGATCCGGACTGGATTAAGGAAATTCGGACGTCTTCTTACCCAGGAAATCCGGGCTTCTTTTTCATCCAGAAATCCGGAGTATGATTTTACCTATGAAATTTCGGACTGCTTCTTGTTTCGTTTTTCGGTCAACGTGCGTTGACCGGATTTGATTGTTAAAATTTCTTATTAAAATTTTTGGGTTGTTACATTTCCAGTGTTAATAGTATGTGTGAGCACATTATACGGATGAGGAATATAACGGCTCAATTAGAAAATTTAGAGGTAAAAATATCTAAATCTTTCCTTGTGTATTATATTTTGAACACGCTTTCACCATAATATGGACCTTTTAAAATCTCTTATAACACACATAAAGATAAATGGTCGATCAATGATCTTATGGCCATGTGTGTTCAAGTGGAATGAAGGTTTATGATGGAATAAAGTGAAACCGTATTTATATTCAAAGAAGGAAAGTTTAAGGCTCAAGCCAAAAGGAAGGAAAAAGGTAAAATACCTTTTTAATCAAACATCAAGAAAGAATCCAAGTGCTTCTTCTATAAAAAGAATGGACACGTCAAGAAGAATTGTATCAAATATCAAAATTGGCTTGAGAAGAAAGGTAATCCATTCTCTTTTGTATATTATAAATTTAATATGATTAATATTTCACATAACACATGGTGGATTGATTCTGATTCTATAATCTATATTTGCAAAACCTAAGGAAGCCAGTAGGCAGTGAACAAAGTATCTTCTCCGAAAATAAGATGCGTTCACATGTAGAGGCCATTTGAACATACAGTTTAATTTTGAGTAGTGGTTTTATTTTAAATTTAAAAAAGACCTTTTATATTCCAAATTTTTTCAAAAATTTGATATCAATTTCAAGACTTGTACTTTTTAGATATTCCATTATATTTTCAGACTCATCTTTTAGTTTATATTATAAGTTTGATATTTTTGAGAATGGTATATTATTTGATGGTCTTTTTTGCTTGAACTTATAAAATAATGCCTCTTACAATATAGTGCATATTGATACTAGTATTAAACGATGTGTTATGGATGAATATTTCTCTATATTATGGCATAGAAGATTATGTCATATTTTCATTGAAAGAATCAAAAAATTGATAAATAATGGAGTACTTAGTATTCTAAATTGTACTAATTTTGAAACTTGTGTGGACTATATTAAAGGAAAGCAAACTAACAAGACTAAGAAAAATATCAAGAGGAGTTCAGACATATTAAAAATCATACATACTGATATTTGTAGTCCTGACATTGATTCATACGGTCTAAAATATTTTATCACATTTATTGATGATTTCTCATGATATATGTATCTTTACTTGTTTCATAATAAAAATAAAATCTTAGATACTTTTAAATTATTTAAAGTAGAAGTAGAGAAATAATGTAAAAAATAAATTAAGATTGTGAGATCAAATAGAGGTGGAGAATATTATAGAAGATATACTGAAGATGGACAAATGCCTGGTCCATTTGCAAGGCTTCTTCAAGAACATGGAATTGTTACCCAATATACTATGCCTGATTCTCCGAACCAAAATGATACAGCTGAAAGAAGAAACTGAACGTTATTGGATATGGTGAGGAGTAGGCTTAGTAACTTTGATCTTTCAAAATCCTTGTGGAGTGAAACTCTTAAAAATACGGTGTATATATTAAACCAGGTCTCAACAAAAACTATTCCAAAAAACTCCTTTTGAGTTATGAAAATGTTGAAAATCGAGTTTACGACATGTACGCGTATGGGGATGTCCATCTGAAGTAAGAATTTATAATCCATATGAGAAGAAGTTGGATCCAATGACCGTCAGTGGATATTTTATTGGATATGGTAAACGGTCCAAATGATACAGATTTTACTGTCCATCTCATAGCACTAGGATTGTAAAATCAAGAAATGTAAATTTTTTTGAGAATGACTTAATGAGTGGGAGAAAGCGACATAGAAATATAATTTCTGATAATGATCATTTAGTTTCCCAATCTTTAATTTCAAATGATAGGTTGATTATTCTATACAATACCCCTCAAGATAAAATTGGTGTTGAACAACCAATCAATGTCATTTTATAAAATATTGAACCTATTCCAGTTGACCATAAAATTTAAAATTTATCTGAAATAGTTGTGTAATATACTCCTATTGAGAATGATGATACCCTATTGAGAAGGTCTTTTAGAATAAAAAAGTCACAATTCCTTGTGACTTCATTGTATATTTACAAGAGTCTTACTACAATATTAGAGCCGAAAATGATCACGAAATATTTTCACAGGTTATGAGTTGTAATGAGTCACAATTATGGTACATACTATGAAGGAAGAGACGAATTCTATGAGTTGTAATGGAGTCTAAAATATTATTGAGTTACCTAAATGGGCGAAAGTCATAGGGTATAAATGGGTCTTTAAGATAAAAAAGATTCATTAGATAATATCGAAAGATATAAAGTGAGACTCGTTGCTAAGAGATATACTCAAAAAGAGAGAATTGATTATACGGAGTCTTTTTCTCCTGTATCTAAAATAGATTCTCTTCGTATTATTTTGACATTAGTTACTTATTTTGATATAAAATTATAACAAATGGATGTGACAATAGTATTTCTAAATGGTGATATAGAGGAAGAGGTTTATATGAAACAAATAGAATAATTCTCCTCTAGTAATAGTGATCAATTGGTATGCAAACTTACGAAATCCATATATAGATTAAAATAAGCCTCCCGTCAATGGTATTTAAAATTTGATAATATTATCTCTTCATTTGGTTTTGAAGAGAATATTTTGGATCAATGTATATACCAGAAGGTCAGTGGGAGTAAGATTTATTTTCTTATTTTATATGTGGACGATATTTTACTTGTATCTAATGATAAGGGTTTGCTATATAATGTGAAATAATTTCTCTTTGATAAATTTGAAATAAAAGATATGGGTGATGCATCTTATATCATTGGCATTAAGATACATTGAGACAGACCACGATGTGTTCTAAATTTGTCTCAAAAGACCTATATCAATAAAGTTTTACGGAGATTTCAGATGAAAGATTATTCACCAAGTGTAACACCCATTGTGAATGATGATAGGTTCAATTTGAGTCAATACCCAAAAAATAATTTTGAACGAAAACAGATAAAAAACATTCCATATGCTTCCGCTGTTGGAAGTATGATGTATACTCAGGTATGTACAAGACCTGATATCGTATTTGCAGTTGAAATGTTAGAAAAATTTTAGAGTAATCCAGATATAGAACACTGAAAAGCTGCTAAGAAAGTGATGAAATATCTCTAAGGTACCAAAGACTACATGCTTACATATACACGGATCGATGATTTGAAAGTATTGGGGTACTCCGATTCAGATTTTATTGGATGTATTAATTCACGTAAATTAACATCTGGTTATATGTTTATATTTACCGATGGAGCTGTATCATGGCGGAGTGCAAAGCAGACCTTAATTGCTACTTTCACTATAGAAATCGAGTTCGTTACTTATTTTGAAACTACAAAATATGGTGTATAGATGAGGAATTTCATGTCTAGGCTTAGAGTGGTTGACTCCATCTCAAGACCATTAAAGATATATTGCGATAATTCAATTGCTATTTTTTTGGCTAAAAATAATAAATGTAGCAGTCAAAATAAATATATCGACATTCAATTTTTAGCGATAAAGAAGCGCATTAAAGGAAAGAAAATTGCTATTGAGCATATTAGTACTAAATTGATGATCGCTGATCCTTTGACAAAAGGCATGCCACCATTGAGGTTCAAGAATCTTGTAATAAGAATGGGATTAAATTCTATTTTGTGATTTTTATTGTATGGACAATGATATTTAATAAAATTTTTATTTATTTGTTGTAATATTTCTCAAAATTTTGTGTTCACATTAGTTGATTTGAGAATATCATTAATTGTTGGACAAAGAATAAATATAAAGTTTATTCATAAAGTAACATTACCGAATATGAATACATCTTGAAAAATGTGATATATTGTAATACATGGAAGATATTACTCATTATTAGAGAACTTATCGCCATAATTCATATATTTTTTCTTAAGGTTGAGAATTAGTAAGTTTGGTTATCACATCAAGTAAAATATAGGCCAAGTGGGAGAATGTTAGACGCTACAGTTGCTCCAACGTAAATGGCCGATGTTTCAGTTTGACTGCTGGAATTCCTTCACTCACGTTGTATTATCTCATCAGTTGCAATTGAAGAAATAAGTGTGACCCATGTTAATTATTGATGACCCTTCATTGAGCCCCATTTATTTTCTTTAGCTTTTTGTTGGTAATGATCAATGACGGCAATTAATGAAATTGCCTTATAAATTGTGACAATTGGTTTTGTCCTTGACACCCACTCTCAACAATACATCATCCAGAAGAGGATGGAGTGTCCAGAAGTCTCAAAACCTCCAAAATCAAATTCAAAAATAACAGATGAAGGAGATGGTAGGAGGTCAGTACACG
The DNA here is from genome assembly GCA_025585075.1 of Nepenthes mirabilis. Taxonomy (NCBI): domain Eukaryota; kingdom Viridiplantae; phylum Streptophyta; class Magnoliopsida; order Caryophyllales; family Nepenthaceae; genus Nepenthes; species Nepenthes mirabilis. The sequence continues at coordinate 17,835 of JAODPA010095576.1, read as the reverse complement.
ATCCTTTATTCCACTTTCATAGTTGTTTATGCCATATAAATTGCTAACAGCTTTCTCTCTTCCCACAAAGGGAAACTCTCAAACGGCCATTGAAATTGTGAAACTCAAGTAGGCACTTAGTATAGTATACCAACAGCAAGCGAGCAAATGATAAAACAGACAAGCTCTTCTCATTCCTTTTCACTTAAAATTGCATTCTTTTTATAGTTCAGGGTACAAGACTCACATTCAAAATTTCTATTAACAATAACTGGTACCCCAAAAAAATGGACAATATTACAACTCAAACGCCCCCTCATAAAGCTTCTGTATCTACGGCGATATAGTCTCCTCCTCCTCCTTGATGATTATCTCCCATATCCTTCTCATTCAGCCAAACTCTGCAATTATAAGAGTCTATGAAGAGGGAGGAAGAGCAAAGGAAGAAACGGAGGGAGAGGAGAATGCGAAGGAAGAGGAGAACAGGCAATAATGGCTAGCAAACAAACACCGGCTGTTTATTCAATTGAATGCTCTCTCAGTACAAGACCCAAACCCGTATTTAACATAATAAATATTACAAAATGAGAATACACTGTTCAAGGAAATAAAGAAAAATGAGGGAAGAAAAATAATAGGGGAAATAAGAAAATACACAATATTGGGATATTGACAGAACATATATAATATTATTCTATATTTTCTAATATTTCTCTATAAAATGGAGTATATATGTTAATAATGCATATCTTAGACAGGTGGATGTTCAAATGGTTCGATGGTAATATTTTGGTAAATATGTCAGCAAGCTGATTGTGTGTGGTCACATAATGTATGCAAATACTTTCTTCTTAAATCTTGTCACGGACCAAGTGGCAATCCAACTCAATGTGCTTAGTTCGCTCATAAAACACGGGATTTGGCGGCTATATGAAGAGCAGCTTGGTTATCACAGTAGAAATCTACTACATTAGAGTGTGAAACCTGCAAATCATGTAGAATGTAACGTATCCAAAATAATTCACAACAAATAGTAGCCATAGATCGATATTCTGCTTCTGCTGAGGAACGGGAAACAATAGATTGCTTTTTGCATTTTCAGGATACAAGAGAATCGCCGATGAAAACACAATATCTGGTGATGGACCTGCGAGTGTCGAGGCATGAGGTCCAATCTGTATCACAAAAAGCTCGAAGTTGAACGTTAGAAGTGAAAGAAAATAATATTCCTTGTCCTAGATTTAGTTTAAAATACCACAAAACTTGATAGGTAGCATTCATGTGACGGAAAGTTGGTTGAGTCACGAATTGACTCAAATTTGTATTGCATAACATATATTGAGTCTGGTCACGGTTAGGTAAAGAAGTCTTCCAATTAATCTTCTGTAAACACTCGGGTCATATAGAACGACCCTGATCTCCTTGCATAATTTTACATTTTGATCCATTAGAATTTTAAGAGGCTTAGAACCAAGAATACCAGAGTCGGCAAGAATACCAAGAGTATATTTTCTTTGACAAATATGTATACCTTTTGATGATCATTCCACTTCTATGCTAAGAAAATATCATAGAATGCTAAGATCTTTAATTTTAAAAGTTTGATTAAGAAATAATTTAATAGTAGTAACTGAATCCAAACAACTACTTGCCACAATGATGTCATCAATATACATAAGAAGTATTATAAAGGACTTATCATTTTTCTTGATAAATAAACTATAATCAGCTTTGAATTGTGTGAAACCATAGGCAACAAAGAAGGTAGACAACTTTGAATACTACTACCTCAAGGCGTGCTTAAGCCCATATATACTTTTCAATAATTTGCAAACTTGATTGGGTTTTCTTTTAGTGTAGCCAGGAGGTCTCTACATGTAAATTTTCTCATCCAAGGCTCCATGTAAAAAGGCGTTATTAACGTCAAAATGATAGAGATGCCACCCTTTAATAGCGTTCAAGGCTAAAAGGCATCGCATAGTAATAAGTTTGGTAACAGGAGAAAATGTTTCATGATAATCTATCCCCTCTTACTATGTGTAGCCTTTGGCTACTAATCTATATTTATATCTCTCGGTGCTCCCATCGCTGTTAAATTTTAATTTAATTACATATCGACATCTAATAATTTGCTTTCCAGGAAGTAAGTCAACAATAGCCCATGTCTTATTTTACTGTAAAAAGTTGAATTCATTTTCTATGGTTTTGCACCAATTCATAACTGGATGTGAAATAGAATTTATAAGGGGATATGGTTTAGTTGCAGAAGTCTAGACCTCTGATTGAGTGAGAGAAGTCTGAGATATTTGATGGCAATGAAACTCCTTCAAATATTCAAGTATTTTTCTAACTCTGGTGGTTCTACGCACATGCATTTGACTGGATGCAGGAAGTTGTGCATTAGTGGTAAAGTCAGTGAACTGATTTTGGTGAGAATCATTGTCGATTAATTGTTCCTGATTTTCACTACATTGATCGTGAACAGGAAGTGTGCACATTTCTTCATTGCTGTGAGTTTCAACGTTGGATTCAGTGATAGGTGTCAAAAGAGGTTCCTAGAAATTGGATGGGACAGGTTGGGCCTGGGACAGTTGATCATTATTGATCACAACAGTAAACAATTCTGATGAGCATTTATAAGGTTGAATATCCGAACTTTGTTCAATGCTATTTTTCTAAAACGGAAATATAGTTTCATGAAAAATAATATCTCTTGAATAAAATGTAGCATGGTTATTCAAGTAAATCAATTTATACCCTTTAACTCCAAAAGGATAGCCTAAAAAAATACATTTTTTACTTCTAGGATCCAATTTTTTATGACCATGGAAAATGATAGAAGCAAAACACAAGCAATTAAAAGTCCTCAAGTTTTTAATAATTGGGTTTCACTCCAAAGATAACTTCATATGGGGTCTAATTATTCAATAATGGAGTTAGTGTTCTGTTTATGATATATGCAGCTGTAAGAATATAATCACTCCAAAATTTTAGAGGTATCCCAAACTGAAATCTAATAGCTCTAGCAACATTCAGCAAATATTGATGTTTGTGCTCAACAATGCCATTTTGTTGTGGTGTTTCAACACAAGTTCGTTGATGAATTATGCCTCTTTTACTGTAGAGATCTCCCATATTGAATTTAGATCTATTATCACTTTTTATAACTCCAATGTTAACCCTAAATTGTGTCTTGATAAGTTTTTAAAACACTTCTAAGCACAATTTTGTGTCGGCCTTTTGTCTCAGAAGGTAAATGCACATGCTTATTAAAAAGTCATCAATAATGGTTAGAAAATATTTGTAACCGTCATAAGACACTTCAGAGAAGGGTCCCCACAAATCATATTGAACCATTTCAAATAAAGTGTGTGGCCTATGGGTATTAGAAGGAAAAGGGAGATGACATTGTTTAGCTATATGACAAATAGAATAAGGATTATTATTAATGAAATGTAATGCTCCTTTTACAAGAGGATTATCAATCAGCTTAAGCCTAGAATGAGATATGTGCTCTAAATGACAATGCCAGATATCAATTAGAGACAAAACAGAATAAATGGAAGGTTTCATGTTCAGATTAGAAATTTTGAGAAGAAAAGCAGCCAGGGTATTTGAAGGTATTTTAGCGCACCTCAGATGATATGATCTATTTCTTTCTTCACCCATCTCAATCGTTGTCCAAGAGGTAAGGTCTTGAATCAAACATAGGTTAGAAAAAAAATAGACAGCAATTAAGGGTATCAATTAGCCGTTTTGTGGAAATCGGATTAAAAGAGAAGGAAGGAACACAAAGAATATTTTACAGTATCAATTTATCTGTAAGTTTAATATTTTCAATATGAAAAACTGATGTCTACTTCTATCCGAAAGTTTGACAGAGTGTGAAATCTGGACTCTATAATAAATATATAATGAGGGATCACATATCATATGATCTGTGACCCTAGTGTCTAGAATCCACACGTGTTTCTTGTCATCATAATACTTATGGGAAGGAGACACACAAAGAAGTAACCAGTCATGTTAGCAGCTTTCGGCTATTCAAGAATTGGATCAAATATGGGCTGAGTTTGTTTGGCTATGTGAGAAGTCACAGCAGATTCTTTGAATTGTATTAAGTCCATAAGTTGTTAGAATTGGACTTTAGTCAAGGCAACTTTATCATCTTCATCCGGAACGTGATCAGAATGAGTTCTGAAGCTTGATGAATTAGCAGAAGATGTCACGTTGCCAATTTTGCCATACAATTTGTGATTAGGAGGAAAATCATACAATTGATAACATTTATCCACAACATGCCCAAGCTTGTTACAATGAGAACATATAGAGACGTCAGTGTTTCCAGCTTTGAAACACTGCTGCACAGAGTGCCCAGAAATACGACAGTAAATACAAAATGGCCTATCTCTTTTGACAAAATGAGTGGATTTCGCAATACGTTTTGGGTAACTAACACTTTGGTTGGCTGTTAATGCCACTGTATCTGAAGGGTGCGCAATAGACAATATTTGGTGTTGTCGTTCTTGTTATTGGATGACAGGAAAACTTTATTAACAGAGGGAAGAGGGTCCAGTAACATAATCTGGTCTTGAGCATTAAAATAGGAATAATTGAGATCCATCAAAAATTGTATCACACGGTCTCTGTGATATCGATCCATAAGGACCTTCATTTTACCGCAATCACAGTTTGGAAGAGGGTCATAGATTAAGAGTTCATCCCATAAAGTTTTGAGTTTACCGTAATATACACTTACTGGATCTTGTTCTTGCAGAAGGCTGGCCAACGTTTTCTTCAATTGAAAGATGTGTGGTCTATTTTATTGAGTAAATTGGTCACGCAACTCATTCCAAATCTTAGCGGCATCGTCGACAAAGACAATACTAGATTTGATAGATGGGCTGATAGAGTTCTGGATCTAGGAGACTATCATATCGTTGCATCGTTCCCAGGCTTCAAAGAGAGGATCGCTTGAGTGGATTGGTTTGGGAATAGTGTCCTCAATGAACTGAAACTTGTTTTTGGCCCTCAAAGTATGACGCATGGCTCTGGACCAGGTCGAATAGTTATCAACGGTGAGTAAATCGATGACCAGAGTGAGGGCAAGATTATCACCGACTTTCAGCCGAAATGGGTTTGTGAGATCTGTGAGGTTATGAAACTGCATTTGTTCATGCGAAGCGGTAATGTGTGGGTTGGCCGTGTTTGATGTGGTTTCGGAAATGTGTTGTTAAGGATTCATGATTCTGATACTATGTAAGAGTCTACGAAGAGGGAGGAAGAGCAGAGGAAGAAACAGAGGGAGAGGAGAATGCGAAGGAAGAGGAGAACAAGCAATAATGGCCGTAGACAGACGCCAGTAGCTTATTCAATTGAATGCTTCCTCAGTACAAGACCCACACCCGTATTTAACATAATAAATCTTACAAAATGAGAATACACCGTACAAGGAAATACAAAAAAATAAGGGAAGAAAATAATATGGGAAATAAGAAAATACACAATATTGGGATATTGACAGAATATGCATAATATTATTCTGTATTTCCTAATAGCAAGAACAAGAGAAGCACTATAAAGGTTCTAGCTCGCTAGCATTTTAAAACAAAAGATAAGAAGATAGGAAAAAATAGATGACAACAGACCTTGATTCGCTAGTAAGAACAAAAGATTGGTAATAATCACAAATTCAGATCATATTTTGCTATAATTGTCCTCCACGGAGATATTGCTTGTTTAAATAATGAAAATAACCTTTTCAAGTTGAAAGGCTAAGATTTGGTGTATTTAGCCTCCTTGAACTGGTAATATTTAAATGAAGAACGATGCACATGTAAAAAAGCATTTTTGACACGGGATGAAGTGACAAAAATTCCTTTTTTGGGATTTCTTTCTGTAGAATAAATCAAACCAAATTCGCCCATCTCCACCCTATCATTTATCAGGTATCAAGGGAAAAGGGGTTAATCAAAGTGAAAGGTAAAAGCCACAGAGGTCAACTTTTGTCCACTACTTAGCCTTCTTGTTCCAAGATTCTTAACTAGATTTGTGGGTAACGATAACAAGGATTTCAAGACCTACATGTTTAGTCTTAGCTTCTCCTATCTTTAAAAAAAAATAGAAATAATTAACTATGACACATTTGCTAAAATATCCTTTTTTTTATATTCATAAGTGACCTGGTTTAGCATTGATGTAATTAGATTTGATGAACAATAGAGCTACTCCTCTTTTCCATATATGAGTTTATTATTCTATTTCTCATAAGTCCTTTGTCTATAGTTCAGATCAGTCTCCATGTGACGGAATGGATTTTTTTTTTTTTTGCATTCCGCCAACGATCTTTCGGAACTGACACCAGGTTTCGGTGGTCCAATCTTAGCCGATCGTGCCGTCCAAATCACAGGATTACAGATGTCGTCTAGAACTTATGCACTTAGCGGAAGTCAATCTATTATTCAATTGAAACATTTACATTCGTTTCCATAAAAATTCATTCCTGAATACACATAGCTATGAATGTCTAATCATAAAAGTTTATTAATTCTAGCAGATCATTACATTAATTGCTTCTTCGTGGCGGTCGTCCAAAAGTTATACTTCTGAATCCTTACAAACCCTTCAGATAGGCTCTAGTCACTCCGTCTTGTCAGGCATGAGTTCTAAATTTTCATCTAAGGGGGGAAAACAGAAAACAGTGAGTCGAAACTCAATAAGGTACATGCAGATTTTTCATAAAATATTCATACTGTCAACAATTACAGATACATATACGGGATACCATTTGGCCATAATCATGCATAACACTTAGAACGGTTAATACAGGAAATTATGCAACACAATTATCATACGGACTATACATAAGTCAATTGGAAAGCCGAAACAGATAATATTAGAGCATGAAATAAGGCCGATCACAGTATAGCTTCTTTTATTTATTGCTTAACAGAATAGGGCTTTAATCGAGGATAGATTTTACATATCTCCTCACAATCATGACAATACCTCCTTGTATAAAGCCTTGAGGATTGCTCTTACTTCATCCTTGTACAAAGCCCCGATGACGACTATCACTACCTCCCTGTACAAAGCCCCGAGGACGGCTCTCACTTTGGTTATCCTCGATTATCACCTTAAGGTCCTAAGGCATGCCGGAGAACCTTATCTTCTTATGCTAAGGTCCGAACTTATTTGTCTTATCTTAAAGCCAGTACACATTTTCTTTGTTCATTCCAGACGGCTATATCACAAGTCAGTTTTAAAGTTTCAGTACAGATACCGGTTTCAAAGTTTCAGTACGGATGCCGGTTTCAAATCATAATACAAGGCCGGTTTTAATTATAATACAATGCCGGTTTTAAAATTACAATACAAATGTCGATTTTAAAATTACAATACAATGTCGGTTTCAAAATTACAGTGCAAATGTCGGTTTTAAATTACAATACAAATGCTGGTTTCAATCATGATACAAGGCCGGTTTCAAAATTACAATACAAATGTCGGTTTCAATCATAATACAAGGCCGGTTTCAAAGTTATGATACAAGTGTCGGTTTCAATCATAATACAAAGTCGGTTTCAAAATTACAATACAAATACCGATTTCAATCATAATATAATGCCGGTTTCAAAGTTACGATACAAGTGCTGATTTCAATCATAATACAAGGCCGGTTTCAAAATTACAATACAAATGTCGGTTTCAATCATAATACAAGGCCGGTTTCAAAATTATGATACAAGTGCCGGTTTCAATCATAATACAAGGCCGGTTTTAAAATTCGCAATGCAAGGGTCGGAGGTCCCCTTTTTTTTAACAAAAGTTGGAGGTCTTTTTACTCATGTCAGATATCTTAAAAACCTGTTCGTGGCCAGACTTCATGCAAGTAAGTAAGGTTAATCGAAGATCTTTATGAAAACACATAACAAAGCTTTCTTTAAGCATAATATTAACAGAAATTCTTCCTTAATTCAGATGATTAGAGCAAATATCATGGCATACCTTATTATAAGTTCATCAAATCTAGTATACTCGCATTATAAACATGAACTAAGGAAAGATGAGTACGCTTTCATTAAATCATGAACTTAAAATAGGGGGTACACTTGCAAATGAAGTTAGAAAGAGTGGTCTTCCGAAGTATACTTGCAATATTCTGAAGTTAAAAATAGTGTATACATTTGTATTAAATCATGAACTTAAAAGTAGGGGTACACTTGCCTGACAGTCGTTCGCCCACCATTACAGACTGGAAGCTTTTTCTCCTTCTCTACTCCTTACTGTTCTTTTTGTCGGTCGCTCATACTTACTTCCTCGATTGAAGTTGAACATATATAGAGGAGTGGTTAGGTGGAGTAAGTGGGGGTAAGCTACCTACCTTGTAATTCTTCTCAGAGGTTAGGTGGGAGTAAATAGTCTAAACTATTTACTTTGATACTTCTTCTCAGACGGCCAACGAGGTGGTTCACTTATTTCATTTAGTCAGGGTCTAGTTGGGTTCTAACTAATTAATAAAATTGATCCTTAGCTTTAATTGCCTTTAATTTATTCCAGTCAACTCTTTGGTCAGTGTTCAGGGTCGACTATCATTTCACTTCTTTTATTCAAGACTGGTCAACCTTTCTCAATGTCGATCAACTCTTTGGTCGGTCAACATTTTGACGCTGGTCAATATCCGATCAACATCACAATTTTCGGTCAACCCTTACAAGTTTCGGTCAACATTTTCTTATCATCTATTCCGGACTTCAAGCAGTCCGCCCTTCCGCGGCACAAACTACTCCGATTTTAAGTGGCATAAGGCTACTTCGGCATAGAAAGGTATAAGGGCACTCCAGCCTCCGAATTTTATTATACTCTTAATTTTAATATTTTATTTCGATTTTAAGTTCTCTTTTAATTTTGGAATCTCAGACCCCGTGGTCTGCTTTGATTTGAGGCAAGCCATGCAACATTCTCATGCAAAAACAACTATCAGCTAATTTCGTCAGCATAGAATGAAAGATGCATGCCGATTTTTTTGCATTTGGGACAGTATCAAAATCGAAGGACCGTAGATACTTTTGGACTGCCTTCTCACAGCCGATTCAAGGAACTTACCCCCACTTAAGGGAAGAATCTGAGCTACAGTCGCACTCTTGTAGGGAACCACTTGAGTTGCAGATATTAGCGACCGATTCTGCTGACTGTCCTTCCTCATAGACAACAATGTCAGCAGCTACGTGATTTCGACCATTCGTTATTTCCAGAGCCTAAAATATCGAAATTTTACTTTCATCGGCACATTTTCTATTTTCCCTTTCTGGGGTAACGGGACACAGAGGATAAGCCGGAGAAAAAGATGAAAGGATATTACTTACCTGCTACTTTAATCGCTCGTTTTCTTCCATCATATCGATTTCCTGTGTGGAAATGACGAAGAAAATGAGACAAGGGGGAGAAAAAGAGGTCTCTAATCATCCCCTTCGAACGGCATAAAGTTATTTTTTTGATCTTAGGAAAAATAAAAACTATCTCAAATGGGCATAGAATGCTTCGAGTTCATTAAGTTTGGTTCCTCACCTTCTGTTGCAGTATGCTAATCTCTTTTGTAATCTTTTCACCCTGCACAGATCTGGCCTGCAAACGAGTAGTTTTGATACCTCAGATGGTGGTTCTTCACTGCAATTTCCTCGCTCAACCAGGCACAGTTGCTGTTTTCTACAAGCTGAGGTACCCAGACTTCATATCTTTTAGTACCGAGAAGACAAACATCAATTTTGGGGTTTATAATGGAGTGACATTGTGTTTATTTGATGGGAATGGGGATCAGGAATGGGACTAGTATTCTCATTCCCAACCTGTCCATTCTCATTCTTGTATTGGATACTCGATCATCGGAATGAACCAAGCATCTCCAATTGAGAATGAGAACGGTTAGTTTATTCCCATTCCTATAAAAAACGTGGCCCAGAAACTAACAAATATGCTCCAATAAAAAAGCAATTCCATAAATCAGGATGCAAATGAGAATGACAATTGGGTAAATGCAAAATGAAAACAAGTCTCGAGTATCTAATTGAGATGCAGATGAGAATGATGTTGGTCTGAACGTCTGATATAGTTCTATGTAGGTCAGAAAAAGCTTGCCACAAAGTTTATCCCAATGGAATATTGTTACTGAATCTTTAAGTTCAAACACCAAATTAAGCTAGTGTTTTAAAAATTTTAAAAATGTTCTAGAAATTGATGTGTAATAACTCGATACATCCCTGGATCCAAATTATTGAACAAATTAAGGAGCCCCCTAATATTCCCGGCAGGTCGAGTGAAGGTGGGTTCGATCTTCGTTATTTCGAATCTGAATTCTACACACCACAACTAACAAATAAGAGGTTAGAGATTGGTGAGACTCGCTCAATAATATATTCTCTGATACTTAAATCAGAAATCATTATCAATTGGATAAAAAGATATGATGGGTGAATATGCGATGATACATGTTGTGGGGGATTGAGTATTAGCGGAGGGTAAGTCCGAGAGGAATGTGCTTAGCTGGGAGGCGGCCTAAAGATGGAGGACTGAGCTTCGATAAGAGTACTCGGTTGGAGAGCGGCATAGGGATGGAGGATTGAGCTTCGATAAGTGTGCTCGATGGGAGAACGACTTAGAGATTGAGGATTGAGTTTCGATGAGTGTGCTCGATGGGAGAACGGCTTAAAAATGGAGGATTGAGCTCCAATGAGTGCGTCCGACTAGAGAACGGCTTAGAGACGGAGGATTGAACTCTAATGAGTGCGCTCGATTGGGGAGCGGCTTAAAGATGGAGAACTAAACCCCGATGAGTGCACTCGACAGGAGAGCGGCTTAGAGATGGATGACTAAACTCTGATAAGTGCGCTCGGTAGGGGAGCGGATTAGAAATTGAAGATTGAGTTCCGATGAATACGCTCGGTTCAGGAGTAGCTTATAGACGGAAGATTAAACTCTGATAAGTACGCCCAATTGAGAAATAGTTTAGAAATAAAGGATTGAGTTTTGATGAGTACGCTTGGTAGTGAAGCGGCTTAGAAATGGAGAATTAAGTTCCGATGAGTGCGCTCGGTTGAGGAGTAACTTAGAGATAGAGAATTGAACTCTGATATTTCAACCCTGGGGGTCGAGGGTATCTTTCACATGCTAGGGCTAGTCACCTTTATTTCCTCCAGAGGTCCCTTTTGGCTGCAGGGACACTGGGAGACTCAGCTAAGAGAGAGAAGGCGAGGGATTCCCTCCCTCTGGATCAAGAGCCCTATTCTTTTCGAATTTTTTAATCATCCAAAAGCCCCCCTTTCTTGTGGAGGAAGGGAGGTATTTGTAGAAAGAGAATACTAACTAGGTATCGTAGGAGTGTTGATTGCGCTGCGATTTTCTACCCTTTGAGGGAGACCATTGCGTTCTTTCTTGATAGACTGCACTTTTCCAGGTGGTTAGGGCACGACAGATTGGCGGTCATGTGGGCTTGATTGCTGAACAGGAATTGCTGAGCGAAAACCGCAAGGCTGTGCACATAGGCCTGCCCAAAGGGCGACACTTATGGCCCGCACTCTATTGGGTGGATTTGGGCTGTGCTGTATGGGAATTGGGTTGTGAGGAGCTCTCTCTGGGCCGTTGATTTCAGGGTGATCTTTCTAGCAAATCTGATCCCGGGTCGGCCCATAGGCTACCAAACCCATCACTAGCCTCCATTTGGGAAGGTTTGAAATTTCAATCCCCAGCATATTCTTGATTTCCTTGAAGAATATGTTATACATCAGCATTCTTGACTTCTTGAAGTTTTGAGGGGTGTCAGTGCTTCTGCTTCAGATTTCCATCTCAGACAACATAAATTCTACATTGACTTATACGTCGTATCAACAACAATCATTGGCATTAGCAACAGCAACAGCAACAGCAACAGCAACGAGGGGGCACTCTGTTATGTTTTGATCTATTCTCTTGTACTGAAGTCATGTAGTTTCATGGTGATACAAGCCTGCTATTTTCAAAGACCATGTATTCTGTTATTCTTTGGGAATCATATGTCAACAAATTCTGAAATTTCAACATAAAGCATGGATGTCAAAACCTGCAATCCGAATTTACTATTCCATTGGTCCACTATAATTCACTTGACTAACTGTACACACTTGCCATATAATTGACTGAAGGCACACACAGAAGCATGTTCAAAACATGAATTTTCATCTGTGTTGACAGTTTCAGCTCTGTTAAATCATTATTTCAGAAATGTCTTGCTCAGCTCACGGCATTGATAATCTGGAGATTTGTTCTCTGTCGATAGCATTGGTATTCTTTAGATTGGTTCCAACTTGCCTGCAGAATTATTGCTTCTAACCTTCAGTAGCTAGACTCCAATGCTGCATCAGTATATCAGTAGCGCCAACTGATAGTTAAATCTATTAATTCATGACAGAATACCCAACTACTTTTCAACAAAATGTGGGTTCCCAACTGAAGTCGGCTGACAGACCAACAACATATGCATTCTCAGCAAATTGGTCCATACACTCTGCTTTTACACTTGCCACTTGGATGAAAAGGTTCTCAATCTATTGATACTACAATTCTTGGAAGCATATGAAAGTCCTAACCCACAACAAAATGCTTGCTTAGCCTTCGGTTATTAGACTCCCATGCTGCATCAGTATATCAGTAGTGCCAACTGATAGTTAAATCTATTAACTCATGACAGAATACCCAACTACTTTTCAACAAAATGTGGGTTCCCAACTGAAATCGGCTGACAGACCAACAACATATGCATTCTCAGCAAATTGATCCATACACTCTCCTTTTACACTTGCCACTTGGATGAAAAGGTTCTCAATCTATTGATACTACAATTCTTGGAAGCATATGAAAGTCCTAACCCACAACAAAATGCTTGCTTAGCCTTCGGTTATTAGTTTCATTAGAAAATATATGAAGATGAATGGAACAATAACTTTTTAACCAACTCCAAATTGCTGGGATTCCCCGAGAACAAAAATACACACACAACTAATATAGCGAAAATGAATTCCACATACCCTGTTAATGGTCAACCACTAAACACCGTGAAAGTACAAGGAACCAAATCATATAATCAAACACACACAAGTTGTACAGTATAATTTAACATGAAAAACTCTTTTTCACAAAAAGAAAAACCATGAGACAAATTTCGTATAAATCTACTATAATAATGACTGGTTATAAATATAATCTCCCATGATATCCATTCATTATAACCTGAGTGAATAATGGTTAAATTCAACCCCTAACATACCTTACAACCCATGAGAAAATAATACACCGAGAAAACAAATAATCAAAACAGAAATACGTAATAAACTAGAATAATGTACTTAAACTTGGAGAAGAATGAAACTTGAATATGGCTTCAACCAAATGCCGAAACCCTTATTTTTCTTATATTTTTCTCTTTGTGCGATACCCTTGTATTAAAAATTATCTTTGATTTGTATCATAAAATCACGCAAAAGCTTTTATAATAGAGCTGGTGTTCAAATGTTAGAGGCAAAAACAAGAATTGGTATTCAAGCACCCATAGGACGTGCATCAGGTGCACCCATTTCATCCCAAATGCACACATGTGCCTCTTGTGCACCTATCAGGCACAGTTACTTCTATTTCGTTGGAAATAACTTTTGCTCAAAAACACCTCGCATAAACCTCCTGTAAAGTCCATCGCTTGAACAACCCTCGCATGAATGTCACGGAGCCCTTGTATGACATCTTCGCTAGAACATTTCTCACGCGAATATTATTCGTTATCCTGATAACTCATCCGTTGGGTGTGACACTCATAAAAGATTGAACCAAAATCTGAAAAAATGACTTTCACCAAAAAAAAAAAAAAAAAACATATTGGCAAAAAAAGTACTCACTAGCATACAATAACACCTCAGATGTAGTACCCTAGTGGCCAATGGACAAAAGATGCGTAACTCAGGAGGCTTCATTCTCGAGAGGCTTCAATCTTGGGACATCACACGCAGGATTGTCTACATTCAACTTCCATATGCCCTGCAAAATAATTCAACAGTGGTGACAGTGTAAAGCACCCATTATTGCACCAGCATATAACCACAGATAAGATTATCATTGCAATGTCTCCAGAAAAAGACTTTCCAGATTACGACTATAAGGAGAAGGCCAAGATAAGAGTACTTGCAAAATCCAATTGGTATTCGCAAGTATTTTAGCTCAACAGTACATTTGAAAAGGAAAATAAAATGAGAAGGGAAAACGTACTATGAAGAGTCTCCTAGCAAAAAATTACATTACACTGTATCTCCGCCCATCTTTTGCATGCACAACACTAATGAATACACAACCATGAATCAGATTGTACAAATGGCATGTGTTGCAAGACCAAGTGCTACTGCATACCAATCCTACACAAAAAGGGTAAACAACATACTGGTTTCACCACATAGGTCCAGGCATCGTTCATCTTCACCAGGCTTGATGGTAATGTTTCGTTACAACTCATTCTAAACTGCAGAGTCTACATACATGAAGAAAACATAATGTAAATAACATATGGTAATAGAAGGGAAGCAGAGTCAGGGTAAGCAATAATTAACTCAAAGAAATTTATCAACCCACGAGAAAAAACACAGTCCTTTCTGTCGTATCAAGAGTTTGGAATAAAATATCCTTCGCTTCTGTAAGCAAAAAACAACATAAACCAAACAAAGAAGATGCTAGTCCAAGCAATTCAACAACAAAAAATAACCCTGCCTATATAGAAAACTATAATTCAGAACTGCTCAATTGAAACTGTGTTTAAACTTTGATAAAGAAATGCCTCCCAAAATACGAAGGCTGAAGTAGGGGAGTTGCTAAGCAGTTTTATCTAGACATTTGAGGCTAATGGCATAAGCTCTCAAATCAATGTTAGGGCCTCCCCTTATTCAAAACAAGACAACGGGATGTTTGCATAGAAAATGAAAATCCCATCTTGGCTATTCGCCAAACATGTGATCCTACACACTAAAATTACCGAAAAGGAAAGAAATACTATACAATGCCCTAAGTCATTCACTCTAACATTAAGTTTTACATATTGCCTCTTTTTTTTTTAGCTGCAAAAAAAGATTGAGATTAGTGGCATCGCACCAATTAGATTGCATTCTCACCAATGATGTGCTCCTCCAAGACTCTAGCATCAAAAAATATTACAAATCAAAAAATCATACAATCAAGAGGAAGATATGGATATAAACTTAAAGCAGTAACCCTTCACATTGGCGACAGGCAACTCAGGACAAAGCCCAGCTGACCAGTTATCAGAGAGGGGTAATCTCGTGTACACTCAACGGTCATTGGAACAGCCTTCAAGAACTTCACAAGCAAATTTTTCATGGACCTGCACAAAAGTGAAACACTCATGCTTTTATTTGTCCTACTTGTAAACTACTATCCAATGATGTAAATTATAGGGCCATCATACATATAATTTGGAAGACGAGATCGAACATTACTTCTCACCTTCAAATGATAGGTTCGAACTTCGATTGACCGCTATAATATATTAAGGTATACCAAAATAAACTACTCATTAAAATATAATCATGGTCTAATGTATATTCTCAGGAAAACTCTACACTTTTCTTCAGAATTCATAATTTTTATATCTTGAAAAATAGCTCATAATTTCTTAACGAACTAGTAGAATTTTCCACATAATCCTATAAATTCTTAGTATGAAATACTAAATTATAATTTCCTTAGACATGCAAAACCATTCTTAACAATTTAATACAGAAAAATTTAGTAAAACAGTGCAGAAATCAGCAATAGCATAAAATTTACAGGAATCCATTTTAGGGACAACGTACAAAGCATTTTCCATCACGTGCATGGAATTTTTAATTGAGTTCTCAGCCATGCAAGAACTTATAACTGAAATTCAAATATGGAGGAGCATTATTTTTCAATTTTGGAACATGTATGTAAAGTTACTGCAAAAACTAGTCAAATGATACCATGTACATGAGTTTAAACATAAATTTTATACATTTTTATAACAAAATGAAGAGAATTTTGCATACATATTAGACAACAAAACCATAACTTTAAAATCATGTCATACATAAGCACTTGAAGCAATAAATGCCCATAGGATAAGGAAAAGATTAGTAATAATAGAATGAAAGTTTGGAATGTGCTTGCCTTGACTTGATTTTCACCAAAATCTAATTTGGATGCACTTAATTTGAGTTTCTAAGGCTTCCTCTCTTTTCTTTATCTTTTCCTTGTCCGCTTCCGTCCCCTCTCTCAAATTTTCTAAAAGAATAATAGAAATTCAGTCGGATTCCACTATATATACTGACTGGCACTCAAGCACTGGTTGGACACATGTCAGAAGCCACGACTAAATGTTGCGGCGCACGAGAGCAACTTCGGGCACACCTCGAGCACGGATCTGCTGTCACAGCTTGTTTGAGTGTCCTTTGGACGTGCATTGAGTGTGTACATTCTGTCAACATATACTCAGGAGCCTAATCTTTTCTGCCCAAAATCTAAACCGGTTCCTCAATATACGTCACATCTTTATTTATCCTCAATGGCTCATATGTTGGGGTCACTCCTGAGTGGCAGTAGTCCGCGGACTCCATTAGAATAATGGATGAGGACTTTTGTTGGAGCGTCATGTCCGAGAGGACTTGGGGACGAGGACTTCTTTGAAGCGTCATGTCTGAGCAGTTGCTGAAGACGAGGACGAGGAGTCTAAGATCGTAGACGTTGACTCTATCAACGTAGGCCTGCTGATGGCCGTTTTTGCAGGTGGGTTGGTCACCCACTCTGATTGGATGTTGCAGCGGCTGCAACTTTCCGATGGCAGGCCTGCCCTCTATCACACCAAACATGCGCCTGTCATGGCAGGCCTAGGGCGTAGGTCTGGAGACCTACGCCGAGTAGGGTGGGCGGACACATCACCCACTTTGTGTATATATAGAGGAGCTTGTTGCCCTTACGTGTGTGCCAAAGTTGGGACATTTTTTTGAGTTCTTTGAACCTTGAGAGAGCTGTGGGCAAGCTTTGTTGTAAAGATAGAGTGAGATACACTTTGAGAGAGGAAGGTTGTACACTTGAGGTTGTTTTCTTTCGTTAGAGCTTGAGTAGCCAACACCTGTAAACAATTCTCTTATAGTACATTTCTTCGTGGTTTTTCCCTTGGTTCAATGAGGGTTTTCCACGTTAAAACTTGTGTATTCTCTTTGTTCTCTATCGTTACTTTTCTTACCGTCCGAGTGCTCTTCTCTGTGTGCTGTCCAAGAACTCTTGTCCGCTCGGTCACCGGGCAGTCCGAGTGCTTTTCGCATTTTGCGCCAACAAATGGTATCAGAGACTAACGTTTTTTGTACGGTGATCTTGTTGTCGGCTGCTATGGAGTACGGGAGTAAAATGCCTTGCTTGAACGGGTCCAACTATGACAATTGGCAAAGCAAGATGCCTGACTTGCTGTATGTGAAGTCCATGCACAATCCGGTTTTTGCCACAGAAAAGCCGACGGGAAAGACGGAAGAGGCATGGACGCTGGAACACAAGCAAGTGTGCGGGCTTATACGGCAGTTCGTTGATGACAATGTGTACAACCACATTCGTAAAGAAACGAATGCCAAGACGCTTTGGGAAAAGCTAGAGAAGCTTTTTGCTTCTAAGTCTGGGAACAACAAAATTTATCACTTGATGAGGCTGGTACATATCCGGTACAAGGACGGATCATCTATTGCGGACCATCTGAATGAATTTCAAGGCTGTGTGGACCGGCTGACTAGCATGGGTATTAAGTTCGAGGATGAGGTGCTCGGACTC